>JBDJHY010486964.1:0-17316 GCA_039654485.1 Withania somnifera | reverse complement strand
AAGTAACCCATAGCCTTCTGAAGATTTTATAAGGACATCAATGCACCGACCCACAGGACTCTACTAAGTACTTACTCTAATGCCAAAGAGACTAGTGAACCTAAGCTCTAATACTACTTTGTTAGAACCTAAATTTCAAGTCATGATGTCGTGAACATCACGCCGTAGATAAGACTATCCCTATACCCTAGAGCTACTCTCAATTTTCCATAACCTCTCACAACCACTAGCAAGGAATAAAATAACAAAAACAACTAACAACAGGAGGAAAAAAATATATACAACCCAAGCCCTAAACCTGGTGTCAATGGCATACAGAGCTACAAATCTTAGTATCCAAAAGAAAGATATACATATACATAGAAAAGCTACTATAAAATTAATATACACAAGGCTTTCCATGAAATAAAACATAGAAGGCTACAATAGCTTGAAACCACAATCAACTTAAATGCCAAAGCTCACCATAGTCTTCGTACAATGACAATCTACCCAGCACAATAACATTATCTCTAATGAACCCTACTGGTATTTGTGCCACTAAAATGGTATAGAAGTGAAGTGTAGTATGAGTACCAAAACATATGATAACTACCAATGACAGAAATAACTGAAGGATCTAGGTAAGTAAGCCTATACACGGCTATTGCACGGGAACATCCATATCGCATAGTGCTAAAAATGAAATAAGAAAGAGTACTTGAACTCCAACTGAGTATACTAGTACTGAAATGAAAGTCGAAGTTAAAAGCAACTAATAAAGCGTAAACATACATGTATTGAAAAGCTAAGGCAACCCAAATGGACCCTGAATAAGACCATCAAGTACAAAAAGAAAAAAAGCATAAAAAACCTACTAATGATTCATCCCGCCTCTAGGCATAACCAATACAAGAAAGCACTCACCTTGACTTCCTCCTTAAGCCCTACAAGAACAAATGAATATAGAATGAATGCATGGGGGTGAGTAAAGTAAACCAGGACATACCACCTATGAACTAGGAGGCCACGCATCGAGATCAATAGCGAGGGTTGCGCCCTAAAAGGTTCGCACCCCAGGAGGTCCGCACCTCATAATCAATAGTAAGGTCCGCACCCCAGGAGGTCCGCACCTCATAATTAATAATTGGGGCTGCTTCCCAAGAGGTCCGCGCCTCATAATCAATAGTGGGGTTCTCTCCCAGGAGGTTCACACCTCATAATCAAAAGTAGAGGCTACTCATCAAGAGGTTCTCTCCTCATAGTGAATCTATATTGGGGCTTCTCACCTCAATTCCCAAGACAGATCCCTATGGCAATCAAATAGCTTTATACCGATTATACTCTGAAAATAGGCCATACCACCAGGTGGCCATGCCATTTATATATATATAAGTAAGGAAACCACTTTTAGTTACCAAACTAATTTTAGTTAGTACTGATAACACTCCCTTTACCATAGCCTTGGGTTACGCCTGTGCTTATCCCATCATAAATCAATATCTAAAATATATGAACACAATAAAATAATAGTAAAAAAACCATACAACGCACTAGGATCAGCTAGAGGCCAACAACTAAGAACTCATATCGATCACAAAGTATTGTCATGGCCCAATGTAACCACTAGGGTCTAAGGTCACCTGTAGCAAGGTCGGGACATCCACACATAATCCAATACCCTCTACATCCTTCCATGGGACCCTGAAACCAGGTAAATAGGTGCAAAAATAATAAAATAGGGCTTCCCACCTAATAACAATCCCACACAACTAGGCACACCTTAAAAGTACCCTATGATAGACTAGTATAAAAAAAGTAACCGTAGCCTACCTAGGCACCAGTAAAATTCCTCAAAAAGTTGACAACGTCGTCCTAGAGATTCAAACAGGCCTAAATCCTCTTGAAAATATCTAATCGTATATCTAGAGTTTAAAATATAAAGAATGGTACCTATATTACCAAGTGCTATCCAGGCAAAAAATCGGGCCTAAAATTCGAGTGTGGGCGCCACATCCTAGAAAAACAAACTAAATTTAACTGAATGAAGGAATCAGCTCAAGGAACTTGTTGTTCAAATTTGAGCTCAATTGGACCTTTGGAAGGTCCGAAATTTGACAAGAAATGTTTTGCACAATTTAGGAATAAAATGCAATGTTAATAGTGCTAAAAATTGAGCAAAAATGTATCTGTAAAATCAGAAAAGGCTCACAATATCACATCTAGATCAACCAACAACAAATCCCAGCTGGAAACACAATTTTATACTATAATTAGCCCAAAACTTGAAATCACATTAAAGCTCCAAATAAGAGCTTCCAAGGAAGAAGAAGCTTACCAAATTTTGGGAAATAAGAAGTCATGAATTGCTTCCAATACTTCACCAAAAATATCCAACAATCTACCCTTGAAATTACTCAAGAAAATGCAAAGAAGAGGGTAAAATGGAGGGAAAATAAAATGGGAAATGTTTGAAAAAAAACTGGAAAATGACCTGTATAATGACCTTGCAATGACCTTTTTAATCGGTCAAAAGGACCAATACATCGATATCTGTTGATCTATCATGACCCTAAAGATGACCGATTTATTTTCCAAAATGACTTATTAAGTGGTACCTATTGACTTATCGAACATCTAACTGATTTATCCATCAAAAGACTGATAAATCTGTCTGTAACTACAAACAACATACAATAAGTTTCCTAAACTTCAAAAGAAGCTCAATATTGAAACGAAGTCCATTTTTGACAAAAAAATATATTCATATTTCCTAGAAAATATAGTATGCACTTAAAAGAATCTAAAATTCGACCATCGGAGGTCATTTGAGTGAGAAGGACGCCCAAACCAAATTGATTGAAATTGGCCAACTTCCTACTTTTACAGAAATACCCTCAAAACGAGTCTGAATACCCTTGGAAGTGAGTCAATGGTCCAAATAACCAAAAATCAACATTCTAGAACCAGTTGAAGTGTTAGAATTTTGATTTAATGCTCCTATCATTAAAAGCCCACCCATGCTAAAAAATGAACTCTATTTGAGCTGAATTTCCACAAAATGGCTCAAACTACAACAAACACCCTGGACATGAATAAAAGGTCAAACTAGTCAAAAGTAGACACAAGGAAATAATGGGAGCACTAAAATTCTAATACTACAATCAGATCACTAAAACCTCGCAGGCTCTAAAATGAACCCCAATTGATGGATTTCCAATTCAACTAAAACTTAAAATGAACACTCTGAGACATGAACTAAAGGTCCAACTAGACCAAAGTCAACATTCTGGAGCTAACTAAATAATAGGAATCTAATTTTGAGTGCGTTTACTAAGAATTCACTCTCATGTTCCACTATTTAAGGTTAAGCCTTCAAAACAAGAAAACTTAAATAACAAGCAATATAAGTAACAGGAAAAAAAATAACGGTCCTAGAATTTCTTAAATGACTTGGGAAAGCTATATAAAGCTCTAAAATATGATAAAATGAAAGGCAAGTAAATGACCACATGGGTCATTACAACTTTTAAGCCATAAGAATATTAATTTGAGGTAATGTTGTTGGTTGGAGTGTCTCAGGGATTATATCATGATATTTTGTATCATCAAGGAAAGGCCAACATAGTGGAAGATTCCCTTAGTAGGAAGGCATTGAGTATGGGTAGTTTGGCTTTTATTCGAATTAAGGAGCGTCCTTTGGCAAGAGATGTTCAGAGTCTAGCCAACAATTTTGTTAGGTTGCAAATTTTTTAGGACAATAGAGGTTTTTTCTTATTTATAAGCACAATATATTTTAATGAATCATAAATGTAAGACCCAGTTTAATTATTCTTGTTTGAAGACTACTCATGATAAAGTATTATGGGTACAGGCCAAGGAGATAATGTTATATTTTAAGGGTGTCTTGTAAATTAAGGACTGGATTTATGTCCTTATGTTTGGTGACTTGGTTAGATTAATTTTGGAGGAGGCCCACAATTTGAGGTGTTCCATCCATCTAGAAGAAACAAAGATGTATCATGATTTCTGTCATCATTACTGGTGGAATGACATGAAGAGAGATATTATAGATTTTGTTTCTAGGTTATTAAACTGCCATCAACTAAAGTTTGAGCACCAGAGATTGGGAGATCTATCTTAGAGTACACCTATTCTTAAGTAGAAATAAGAGTCTATAATAATGGATTTCATTATTGGTCTACCTAAAACTTCAGGTAGTTTGATTCTATTGGGTAATTACTGACTGATTAACAAAGTATCCTCAGTGTTAGTGTTAATGCAAATGAATGACAATAATATTTCAAGGCCTTTTATGAGAATAAGAAAAAAAATTCATCACATATTACTCAATATATGAAAGAAGGAAAAGAAGATGTTGGTACTATATTAAATGATTGAAGATAATATGGCTGTATCAAGAACTTAATGCATTAGAAGATGTTGATTCTTAAAAAGAACAAGTTAATACTATATTAAAAAGATGTGGATTATTAAAGTTCACAAGCCATTGACAAACTTCTCCTTTAGGGAATGAAGTTCATTGGATGCTATCAATAGATCAAATGTTAGAGATAATAAAAAGAGTCATCAATATGATATTCCCTTATTCTCAGAAAAGAGCCCACCCTCTTAAATTATTTTCAAGATCAATAGCCTTGGGTTGTAATGTTAGTTCGAACATTTATATAAGGGACTAGTCTTCAAGAGGAGAAGTATACTCTATAATTTCTAAAACTATTTTTTTATTTTCTTTACATATGGTAAGCATCGTATCGCATAGTGTATACCAATGTACACAAAAAAGAGAGGAGAGACAAACCAAGTAAGACATAGCATCAAAGTATAGTTTTGTATTAGGATCCTAACATACTCAGTAATATTTGTGATTGAGATGAGTTAATAGTCTCAGTCAGTTCCTAGTAACTGGGCTCCTGAAAAACTCAGCAGGTCGTGTGTTTACTTAGATCATAATAGACTCAGTAGGTCATGTATGTAAGCTAATATCCTAATAGACTCAGTAGGTCTTGTGTATCCATTAAGATACGAAAAGACATAATAGAGTATGGCTAGTGTATTTCATAGGCTTGGCATTGAGAGATTGGGTTCATAATAATACTCAATTTTTTTTGTAAAAAGAGAGTAAAAGTCAGTAATTTAACATTCAGTAGAGGATAGAGAAAAATAGTGGAACCTTCTAGCAACCCAAGGGGACTAGATTAAGGCTCTTTTAAGCCCCAACCAGTATAAAAATATTATGTGTACATTTTCTTTTTGGCAAATTTCTATATTTTTTATTTATCATATTATAGTAAGAGTCGACTAAGGGTAAATAAAAATTGTAGTTCACCCCTCTCTTGCACTTTCAATTGGTATCAGAGCAAGGTCTCACATTTATTGCCTAATAATAAGTGAGTAAAAATTATGATTGATAGAGCATTATTTCAAGTGGGCACATCTAGATCAAGACCACCTTATTTTAATAGGAAGCATTTCTCTCATTGGAAAATAAGGATGGAGACCTTTATTAAGTTATATGATCTTAAATCTTAGAGGGTGAAAAAGATGGGGGATCTACCAATTCCTCTAAAAAAAAGATAAATATGGATCTGTGAGTCATATTACTCCTTCATTAGACAACTATATCGATGAGCAGATGAAGATTAATTAAATAAACTCCAAATCTAAGAATATTCTCTATAACTCAGTAAGTGGAGAGAAGTATAAGAAGATATCAAGCTTTGAATCTGTAAAGGAAACATGGGACAAACAAGAAGTCACATATGAATGCACTAACAAGGTAAAGCAGAAAATCACGAGTATGATATTTCATGATTATGAATTGTTCCAAATGAAGGATGGAGAAATTATTGAAGATATGTTTCCTAGATTCAACTCAAAGATAAGAATGCTCCTGAGCAATCATAAAATGATGGTAGATGTTATGAATGCAGAAAGCTAGGCATGTTGTTGCAGACTGTCAAAACTCAGATAAAGATCTTCCAAAAGACTCCCAATTAATAAGGATTTAAGCATCTGGAGTGATAAGGATTATTCTGAAGAATAAGAGAGTGAATCGCCAATTATTTTCTCTATATCCATGCATGAAGACAATTAGGTAATCGTTCCTAACATAGTTACTTATCATGGATTAACAAAGATCATAAAATTCCTTTTAAGAAAATTAGTTTTAAATTTTTTTACTTGAAGAGAAGAACATAAAAAAGAATTAATAAATCAATGCCGGCTAAAAATAACTATATCTGCAAACATTCACTACATCCTTGTCATTATTATGGAATATATGGTCATAATTTTATCAACTGTAAATTTTATTTTTCAAGGAAACGGATATGGAAACCCATAGATAAGGGTATTTACCTAACTATTTTAGGGTGAGTTTGCATGAAAATATGAAAAAAATGTGAGCCCTCCATTCTAATAAAACACCCAGGTGCATTGCCTAGCCATACTTCGCGAACGATAGGGATCACGCGGGGGCTTCGAGGTCAACCCCGCCACGAATGTAGTCAATAGTACGCGAACGTAGAGAACAAATTCATTATCTCTTTAGGAATGGGGTGGACCTCCTCGAAAGCAAAAAAAATGCTATGAAATCAACACACAACAACAAAAACCAACAGTTAAAAGTGACTATGAATGGAGAATGGGATTTGTTTGAAATCCTGTGACAATAAACCACATATGAAAACATATTATTTTTAACATTCTAGATGCAACGAAACCATCAAATCACTCTTACCAGTTATCTTTAACCTAATATCGTTAATGGTCCATTTTCAACTAAAATAACCAAAATGACCAAAATGTCCCCGAGACTCATATAAAATATAAAAGACCTCATTCTAGGCCAAATTCTACCTCCTAAATACAATGAAAGTATTTGATTTTCGATCCGAGCACTCTAAGGCAAAATATGGACCTACATCAACCAATTCACTTAAAACATCATTGTTAGCTCGTCTGAATGCTCAAACTCGCACGAATGGTTAGAAATAGTAATCGAGAGTGTAACTAGACCAAAATTAAAATTCTAAAGCTGATGGAACTGACAGATTTCTGATACAAGGTGTAGAACTCTTTATGACCCTATAGTTCCTTGTTTGAACTTGAAAGCTCCAAAAACTAAAATGTTATCAAACTTTCATACAAATAACATACCTCACCCAAAAGCACAATGGAATAACATTTAATTTGATATTACGGGACCAAGAGAAGGGAAAAATAGTTCAAATACCCAAAAGAGAAAAAATAACCTTTAGGTTCATTACAACATCCACTATTGAAAACCATGGTTGTCCTAGAACATAAGAAAGAAGACGTACCTAAATGGTCAAATAATTGAGGATAATGTCTATGTATATTAGAATTGAACTTCCAAATAGCCTTCACAGTCGGTCGGTGTCTCTATTACACTGTCACAATGGGTATCTATTTGGTCTGAAGCCTCCAGACCTATCTATCAAGTATAGCAATTGGAGCCTCCTCAAAGGATAAATCTGGGCTCAAACTCAAAGCCTGCCACCGAAGCACGTGAGATTTATCGAACATATACCTCTGATGCATAGAAATATAACAGACTGGTGGCACCATTGAAAAAATAGGTGGCCAAGCTAACTTGTAAGCCACATCTCATTTCCGCTCTAGAATCTCAAAAGGACATGAAATGAGGACCTAACTTCCCTTTTTCCCAAATATCATTACAGCCTTCATGGGAGACACTTTCAACAATACTATATCACCCTCCAGAACTCTAGTAGCCTAACCCTCTTATCATCATACCTCTTATACCTACTTAAGGAAAAAATAATTGAGTCTGAATCAACGTAACTCTATGCATGGATTCTTGAAAAATTATATGCTCCATGGTCTCTTTTAAGAATTCTTGAACAAAATAATCTAAGGCCTACACCTCTTACCTTACAGTACCTCAAAAGGTACTATCTAAATGTTCGAATGGTAACTATTGTTAAATAAAAACTCTATGGTGGTAATAACCAGTCACAACGACCACCTAAGTCAATAACAGAAGCTCACAACATGTACTCAAGCACCTGAAAATATGCTTAGACTGGACATCGTCTGAGGATAAGAGGTTGTCCTCATATCAATCTGAGTATCTATCTCACACTACATAGTACTCCAAAAGTGATAAATGAACTGTGTACCTTAATCCAATATGATAGAAATAGGGGTACCAGTAAACCGCACTATCTAACTAATGTAAACCTCTTTCAAATCCCGAGCATAATATCTCTCTTTCACAAAAATAAAGTAAGAAAATTTTGTCAAACAATCAACAATCACCCAAAAGGAGTCATAACCACTTGGAGATGTAGGAAACCCAATAATGAAATACATGTATATATTTCCACTTCGGTATCGAAATCCTCTATGACACACCTCATGTACCCTGGTGCTCAAACTTCACCTGATGACAGTTTAAACACCTAGCAACAAAGTCCACAATATCCTTCCTCATACCACACCACCAATAATGCTGACTTAGGTCGTAATACATCTTCGTTTCCCCATGATAAATGGAATATCTAAAACTATAGTCCTTTAAGATCAACCTCACTAAATCACTAGACTTAGGGATGAAAATGCTATCCCTAATCCTCAAAATACCCTCTTAATACACATTGGCCATCTTAACCTCCCCTCGCAGCACCTTATCACGAATGTTCTTCAAATTAGCATTATCAACCTAAGTGGAACATACATTCTCTATCAATAAAGAACGGGCCTATACATGTAAGAACACCACCATCCTTAGAAATTTTAAATATAACCAAGATGATGGCTAGACTCTTAACATCTCTAGCCAAGGGTTTGCAAACTATCCATGCTCGAGGATTTCCTACTAAGAGCATCCACCACCACATTGGCCTTTCCCAATTAATACAAAATAGTAATGTCATAATCCTTAAGAAACTCCAACCAACATCATTGCCTCAAGTGAAGGTATTTATAGCTGAAAATATACTAGAGACTCCTATGATTGGTGACCACCTCACAATGCACTCCATAAAGGTAATGTCTCCACAACTTCAATACAAATACCATCACATCCAACTTTAAGTCATAAGTAGGTACTTCTTCTTGTTCACTTTCAAATGCCTTGAAGCATAGTCCACTGTCTTACTCTCCTGCATCAATAATCCACCCAATCCAACCCGAGAAAAATTATAGTATTATGGCGAAGTCTTTACCCTCCACAGGAAAAGTAAGAATATAAGCTGATATCAACAATTATTTTTATCTTTTGGAAGCTTTCCTCGCACTCATCAGACCACTTAAAAGGAATATTATTCTTATTCAGTCTACCCAATCTGACAAAGATTGTAGTGGGTAAGACAATTTAGAAAAGCTTTGAATCTCAGTCAGTAAAGTAGGTCTTACCCAAAAATGCACCACTACAATCTTTGTCTGATTGACTATAATACCCTCTTTGGATACCACGTTCCTTAAGAACTCCACCGAACCTAACAAAAACTAACACTTAGAGAAGCTAGCATACAATTTCTCATCTCATAACCTCTGAACTACAATCCTTAAGTGTTGAGCATGATCGGCCTTATTCATAGAATAAACAAAGATATCACCGATGAACATAGTCATAAAAGAATCTAATAGGGATATAATACTTCGTTCATTAACTCCATAAATGCAGTTTGGGATAAGCTATCTTTAGAATATATGAAGGTCTAATCCTCAATTGATGATATCGAGATCTTAAATCAATCTTAGAGAAGATGGAGGCTCCGTGGAGTTGGTTAAAAAAATCATCAATGCAAGGAAAGGGGTACTTGTTCTTCACTGCCAGTCTATTCAACTATCTATAGTTAATACACATTACGCATGGAACCCTCCTTCTTCACAAATAAAATGGGTACACCCAATGGTGACATACTAGGATGAATGAAACCCTTTCTAAGCAAGTCTTGTAACTGCACATTTAACTTTCTCAACTCAATTAGATTCATATGATAAGGAGGAACATAAATAGGCTTTATGCTCGTCACTAAATCCATACCAAAATCAATATCCCTATCAGGAGGGACACCAAGAAGGTCCAAAAAAAAACACATCAACAAACTCTTTAACCACAGGAACTGAATCTAACGAACAGGAATAAATAGCATCTCACATAAAGGCCAAATAAAATATACACCTTCCTAATAAACGTTCTATCCTGAAGGAAAGAGATAACTCTACGAGGATACGATCCATCCCTAACCTTCCATTGAACCCTCGGTATACTAGGTATACATATTGTAATAGTATTTGCATGGGAATCAAAAATAGCATGATAAGGAACAATCTAATTCATACCCAAAATGACATTAAGTCTACCATATCAAGTAAGATTATGCTTACCCCCAAGTCTCATACCTCGACAAGACTACCAGACGAGATTGATACATATTATGCACCACTAAGGACTCACCTAAAAGAGTAGATACATCAATAGGTATGGGAAATAAATCAAATAACATATACAAACCATCAGCAAAATATGCAGATACATTAGAATGAGTAGACCCTAGATCAAACAACACTGAAGTAGTCCTAGAGAATACAGGGCAAATAACTATAATCAAAGCATTAAAAGACTCAACCTCAGGCATCCTGGTAAAATCATAGAACTATGTGCACCCATCTAGAATAACCCTTAATAAATTGCTCAAACCCTCTCACAACCTCGATCATACTATGAAGAGCATCCCCTGACATCTGAGAAGCCGTGAATAGAAAATTCAGTAGAGACTATATTAAATCTCTTATGAACCTAGCTATATTCTCATGTATCGATAACTCATAGAAGTGGGAAACATGCTCATTAACCTCCATCCCCTCCTGTATCAACTCATAAAACTCTCAACAAATGTTTTACTTATAATGACCCGTTTTGGTCATTTTCTTGTTTTTTGTCTTCTTCTATTCTTATAGTTGTTTGGTAGTTGCCCTAAGTGATTTATGACTTGCTTGGACTGATAGCTCATTTTCTTGTTAGCTCAGTTTTCCTTTTAAGAAGTTTTAGCTTTGAAATAGAGTAAATCAAGAGTGAAATTGTAATAAACACGCTCAAAATCAAATTATAGAAATTCTTTTAGCTTCAAATACTGAATTTAGTCTAGGTGGACCTTAAGTTCGTATCCTGGATTTTTTATTTTGAGTTTGGGCTATTTTGTGGAAATTGAGCCCAACCAAAGCTCATTTTGGAGCCTGGTGGTCCTTTGGTGATTGGAGCATTAGATCAAAATTTCAATTATTCCATAAGCTCTAGAATGATGAGTTTGGGCTAGTTTAGTCATTGGTTAACTTCCTGGGGTGTCCGGACTCATTTTGAGTTGATTTGTGAAAAGTTCAAAAGTTGGCTTTGTTTGATAATATTGAGTTTGGGGTGCTTTTAGTCTAAATGGTCTCGGTTGTTCATTTTTTTAAATTTAGTTGATTTCATAATGTGGTTTCCACCCAAAATGCATTTTTGTTTTGCTAGAATTGGACTAGGGATGTTCGTTTTAGGCCTCCAAGAGAGTTTATGATTTGCTAAGTTTTGCTGCAGGTTGCAGATCACCCTAGTGACCTTTGGCCCACCCTAAAAAGCCTTAGCTTTCCCTAGCGAGGTCACCTCTGCAGCCAAATGGCTCGCACCAGCGGCTAACGCAATCTATAAAAAGGGGATCATCCCCTTCATTTTCAAACATTTTTTTCCTTTAAAAATATCCATAGTCGGCCTTGGGAGCTAATTTTATGGTGTTTTGAGCTTAGGGTAGAGGCGAGGAGTTGCGTCTGAGGTAGTGTGAGTTTGTAGAGAAAGTTTTTTTAGGTATTTCTCGTTCTTTTCGCCTCTTTTAACCTATGTAAAAAGTTTGAGTTTCTTTACTTTAAACAGTTTTTCCTCCAGTATTTTCTTATTTCTTTAAGCTCAATTTTTGAACCAGAAGTTCCCGAGATGAGGTCTTCCTGCCGATATATTTACTTTATTTTTCTAGATTATAGGAACCGCGAGCCTTTTTTGGGGCCCATTTTCAGACCCGGTTTGCTAATTGAAATATGAGTCCTATTCTTCATATTTTAATCCTTGGATTCACAATTTTATAGTTTTGACGACTTCGTGTTTTTTTAGAGCTTTAGGCCTATGGTTTACCCTTTTCGCGGACTTTTGCCATTGCCCATATAAGCTAGGTTTATTTATGTACATTGTAGACTAGCTATTGTTTTGTATTTTTGATATGACCAGTAGTGAGGGTTGCACTTTAGGTTGGTCGTTGTATTTTATCTAACTTGTGATATCTTTTTTGGTTTTTGGGGGGCCATGAAAGGTCATAAAGTGTGAAAGTTTGTAAGCTTGGGTCCTGGCCTCGCCGCGTGGGGGCTACAGAGCTTAGGGACTACTTAAGTTGTCATGCAACGAGTGTGGTGAGATGAGCTCTTAGATAGTTGCCTTTGGTCAATCTTAGACTCTGAATACCTTCTATTTTAGTTATCATTAGGATTGTTGTTGTTATGTGGTGATAGGGCATCAGGATATTATTATTTTGGCTGAGTTTGGGTGATAGAGTGTAGACCCTACATTTGATTAAAGGTGCAGTCCTCCAAGGTGTAGATCCTGAGTTTGGCACTGATGGGGCACAGACACTACATTTGATTAGAGACGTGGTCCTCTATGGTGTACCCCTTGATTTTTGTAGTAATGGGGAACAAAACCTATATTTGATTAGAGGTGTGTTCTTTCAGGATGTAGACCCTGAGTTTGGAAATGATAGGGCATAGACCTACATTCGATTAGAGGTGCGATCCTCTCGTGTGTAGACCCTAAGTTTGGCACTGATGGGGAACAAACCCTATATTTGATTAGAGGTGCGGTCCTCTAGGGCATAGACCTTGATTTTGGCATAGATGGGGAACAAACCCTACATTTGATTAGAGGCACAGACCCTAAGTTTTTTCATTGTTTGGGCTTAGATCCTGCTCTAGAGTGTGAGGTGAGGTCCTCTGAGTTACAAAGGCACCAAGATTCGAACTTATTGAGAGGATGGTTTTGGCACTATATGATACTGCTCTATTTTACTTCCTGCACCCCTGTGTATTACCTTTATATTATTTGTGCTCACCGGGCATAAGGGGGAAGTCACGGTGGGTTTTGTTGCATTGTTTATACTTGCCAGTGGTATGAGACATCAGGTAGGTTTGTGTGATTACTTTATATTCCTTACTTAGTTTTATTCTACCATTTTATTATTTATTAGTAGTGCATATATATATCCTTATGGTTAGTTAGGTCTTGGCTTAGTTAGAGATCAGGTACGTTTTCTTAATTTGATTTTGGGTTTTCAAGTATTGGTCCTTCTTGATCGTGTTCACCATGTTTTATTTCTTGTAGATCTGTACATACTTTCTCGATGTTCTTATTTTTCTGCACTTCTATTAGTTCTACTCCTTTCCTACTATTGTTGACCTATTTTACTTCAACGCCTTTATTACTTATATTTTATTTTAGCCCAGTCGGCCTATGATGCGTATTGGTACCTTGTTTGGTACTCATGCTGCACTTCTGTACCATTTTTATGGTGCAGATACCAGGAGAGCTTACCGAATATGTCGTGATCATGCGGAGTAGATCCAGCTGGTTGTGGAGATTATGGTGAGCTTCATCGTTCGAGCCAACCATGGTTTCTGTAATTTCATCCTACTTTATTCTGTCTATAGTAAGACTTGTGTTGTATTACTTTTGTAGGAGTTGATTTGTATTTCTATGTTTTGGTTACTCTATATAGTAGCTCCATGTGTCATTGACACCAAGTTTTGGGATTTGGGGATTTTATGTATTTCTTTTTCTTCCATTCTTTTATGTTTCTACTTATGTTTTTTCCACTTTGCTGGATATTTCAAGTGTTTGTATCCTATTGTGCATAGCTCCAGGCTGTAGGTTAGGCTTGTCTACTGGAGGATTGTAAATGCCATCATGACTAAAGTTTTTGTTCGTGATAGTACATCACACTATGAGACACATACCTATCAAAAAAAAATTGGACGAACATCTCCCAAGTCATAGAAAGAGATCCAGTCAATCTAGAGTCAAAGTAAGTATGCAACTATTGTTGGGCTGGCTCCCGAAGCTATAACACTGTGTATTCTATCCCATGTGAGAAAAGCATTCCCACTATATAGAGTAGCACATAACAACTAGTGAGAAACTCAAATGGGTCCTCATCCTTCCCACCATAAAACTAAGGTGGGTTTATCTTGTGGAACCTCTTATATCTCCGTTGTTGATCATCATACATCTCAGCAATGATTATTTTTCATCATAAACACCTAGAATCTAAAGCTCATATACCCTGTGTGCAATAAGTGGTTTTCCCACCTGACATATTACAAATAATATCACAAAGTTATCAAGTTACCACACTTAAAGTAATAGATGGAAATATAGCGAGCAAGTAACCAGAATCATAAGGAAAACGTCATCAGTGTGAACAAGTTATCACACTCACCTTAATAGATCTCTAGTATGAGCAAGCTACCACACTTAAATGATAAATTTGTTAGTGTGAACGAGTTACCACACTTATGATAATTTGGAGACATTGTGAACAAGTTACCACACTTCAATACTAGCAAAAATAGTGTGAACAAGTTACCACACATCAAATAATATTAGGGCCATGTAAAAATTTAAACAAGTATTATTCCCTATCAAAAAGGAAAATCATGCTAGATAGCACCAACTAATACAATGAGATTGTATGGCTTTATTCCCAATAATTCAATCCTAATCATTCTGTCATCGTTGTATCTAACCACACAAATAACCAATTTCCATTCCAAGGTTTCAATAGTTTATCAAGGTAAATTTCCCAATCGAGTATGTAATTGAACCATGAATTCTACACAAAGGCACCCTATTTTCCATTCATGAGTCGATCTAACAATTTAAAATGCAATCAAGTGTACAAGTAAACCAATAATACATCATGTATTCACATCATTTCGATTAGCTCTCAACATGATAGATGATAGTAATACTAAATCACCTAATTCAAAATAAATGACAAACAACTAGCAAGCAATTATTAATAATTTATAGAAAATCATTAAGCTTTTTCCTTACTAGGGTGGTAAGCATAATCATATCATAATCTTTAAGTAACTCCAACCATCTCCTTTGAAGAAGATCTAGATCCTTCTTGTCAAACGCGTACTGGAGGCTCTTATGTCTAGTGAAAACATCCACATGGACATAACACAAGTAGTGTAGTCATAATTTAAGAGCAAAGATTATGGCTACCAACTCGATCCATGAGTCGGGTAGTTCGTCTCATGTACCTTGGGTTGCATAGAAGCATAAGCCTTGACTTTCCATTATGAATGAGGACACATCAAAGACAAACCATAGAAACATCACAATAGACCACAAACCTCTCATAACATTTTGGTAGAGTTAACACTGGAGCTGAATTAAACCAATATTTCAAGTCCTAGAAGCTTTTCTCACAAGATTCATACCTAACTTTATTTTTGATTAATTTGGTAAGAAGGAATGTTGAGGTAAAAAAAACCAGGAACAAATCTCTTATAGCATCTATCTAACCCAAAAAAACTTTTGATTTCAATCGGAGAGGTAGGTCTAGGCCAATTCTTTATATCATCAATCTTTTGAAAGTCGATTCGGATACGTTCTTCATAAATAAAATGGTGGAGCAAAGCAACAAATTTAATCAATAATTCAAACTTGGAAAACTTAGCATATAACTGAAGGTCTAAAAGTGTCTGGAGAGTAATCCTTAAATAATTAGCATGATCTTCCTCACTCCTAGAATAGACTAGGATGTCATTAATGAACACAATGATGAAGAAACTAAGATGAAGCTTGAAAAAACTATTCATAAGATCCACAAAAGCATTTGGGGTATTGGTCAATCCAAAATACATAAATACAAACTCATAACCATAACATGCTCGAAAGGCAGCCTTTGAGATATTGAATTCCCTAACCTTGAGCTGATGGTAACCGAACCTGGGATATGGCTTAGAAAATATATTATCACCCTAAAGCTGGTCAAAGAGATTACCAATTCTAGGGATAGGATATTTATTTTTATAGTGACTTTATTTAGTTGTTGGTAATCTGTAAAGATATGGAGTAAACCATCTTTATTTTGCAAGAATAAGACAGAGGATTTCAAAGGTGAAACACTGGGCTTAATCAAACCCTTCTCTAACAGTTCAACTAGTTATTCTTTGACTTCCCTAAGTTTTTATGGAGCCATCTTATTGGATGAATAGATATGGGCTATGTATCAGGAAGAAGATCAACCCCGAAGTCAATCTCTCAGTCTGGTGGAATACCAGGTAGATTATATACGGAAACAACTGGAATTCTCTAAAAATTGGGATCGACTATATGGTGGGAGTCTCAAACTCAGAGCACTTAACTCTAACCAAATGATATATGCAACCCTTAGAGATCATTTTTCTTACTTCGATGTAGGAAACTAAATGACCTTTGGGAGCAATGGAACTATCTCCCAATTCTAAGGTTGGCTTGGCTAGAAACTAAAACTCTACTATTCGGGTTCTAAAATCAATGAAAGAGAAACAAGAATACAACCAGCCTCTACCCATAATTATGTCAAAATCCACCATATCTATTTCTACCAAGTCCACTGAGGTGACTCTCCCAAGAACTAAGATTGCGTAATTTTGATAAATATTTTTTCCTACTCTAGAATCACAATTGGATTTGAAAACTGAGAATGAATCTGAAGTTGAATAGGACTAACCCAAAATTTCATGGCAACATAAGGTATAATAGAAAACAAGGTGTACCTTGTATCCATCAACACAGAGAAATCAATAGAGAAGACTGGTAATATATCAATACCATATTAGGTGACTTATCTCGGTCCTAGCGGGACCTTAGTGCATATAACCAATTTTGGCACTACCCGCCACTGATCCTATAAGTAGCACCCTGATGAGCATTTTAGGTTGGTGGAGATGTTGATGTTGTAGACTGAGAATTGACCACATTATGATTTCCTTTCCTTGCTACTAGACAATCCCTAATCTTGTGACATGGATGTCTACAACCGAAACTACAATCTTCTCAAACCAAACATTACTCTGGATGATTCTTCCCACACTGAATGTAAGTGGTAAATGTCATGGTGTTTGACTAAATGGTACCCTGAGACTTAGCCTGAGGGCTTCCCTTTTTAAAACTTCTTATCCCAAGTACTAGAAACTGGTGTACTAGGTGAAGATGGAGCCAGAAACCTCTGCTGATATTAAGGCCTGTTA
>JBDJHY010486858.1:0-15019 GCA_039654485.1 Withania somnifera | reverse complement strand
CTTGGTGGAAATAATTGTTTGATTGATTTTTGTCTCTTCATCCACCTTTTTCTCAACCTTCTTGGCTTAACATACGAAGCATTTCACTCTTTCTTATTCTTAGGAGAATGACACGACTGTGATTGTGCAGTACTCGGGATATTGCTAGCTACTTCAGGATTAAGAGTAGGAGAAAGACTAGGAAGATTTCGTTCACCGACACTTTTTGCATTTTCTTCGACTAAAATATCTATGTCTTGAGATAACATATGGTTCTCCGCCAACCTTTCAATCACGTATATCTTAAAAATAGGTCTGACTTCATCTTGATGTTTCAAATATGCACGCAATTGTTTTTTATTCTACAAGGAGTTGCCTTTTGTTTTTTCACCCCAACTGTGAGGCATGTAAGTGATGGAAAGATATTTTGACTCACAATTTAGTTCACAATGGAAATATTATTGACAAATTCATCATATTTGAAATCTCAATGCACAAACATCGCTATCATTTCTATCATTTTTGTGCCCTTCCAATGCCAAATGAAATAATTATTGAACTCAGCTCATTCACCATGACAATCAATCTTTATCATTGTTTTGTTTTTCATTAATAATGTTGGAAGTACCTTCTGGAAAAAAATTCAACCATAATTTCATTTGCAGTTTATTAAGCACTTGCTGAATCTTTTCCTGCAACTTCTGCATAAGATCTAGCAGCTGCTAAAAAAGTTTCTGCAGTTGTTGAAAGTTGCTGAAATATTTCTCAACAGATCCAACTACTGTTGAGATATGTTCAAAAACTACTTAATACAATAATTGAAAAAAAAACATATATGAATTATATAGTTTCAATAATTGCCGAATTTGTTACTGAAGACAGATTCAACAATTGCTCAGAATTACTTAAAAAATTTCTCTCACCATAAGAAGAATAATCGTTTTCAGTAATTACAAAAAATTATTATGGTATTGCTGAATTTGTTGCTTAAAACAAATTCAGCAATTAAGCATTAGAAGTATAATTGCTTCCAGCAATTGCAGAAAAATCCTCACAAATTATAGAATTTGATGCTTAAAATCAATTTCCCAATTAATGAGAAACTTTCACCAAAAAAAGTATAATTTCTTCTAGAAATTATAGAAATAACTTCCCGTGGATAATTTTACAATTGCTTCGAGCAATTGCTGAAATAAGTATAAAAAGCATATGGTCCCTAACAATTGCTGAAAAATTTCCAGAAATTGCTGAAATTGTTAACTGATAACTGATTCAGCAATTGGTAAAAAAATTTCAACAATTGTTGAATTCATTGCTGAGAAAATATTTATTCATGAAACATTTCAGCATTCAATTGTTGAATCTCTTCTCAAATGAAATTTATTTCAAAAAATTTATCGTGAAAAAATGTGAAAATAAAATATTTTTTTACTCTCTTCTCTTCAGCACAACAACAACCTAAGAATAACAATAACAGTAGTAGCAACACCAAAGATACCTCTGAGAAGGGAGAAGAAGAAGAAGACAAGAAGAAGAATCTGAGAGAATATGACAAGAAAAATGGTAGGTCTGAGGTACTTAGAGGCGGCTACATTTTTTACCGCTTTAAAAATTAAGGTTATTTATGGTGTGCGTTAAAGTGTAAATTTTTTGTATAAGTTTATTTTAAAAGGTCAAAAATCTTTAATCACTAATCAAATAATTGTCACCTACCTTGAATTGGAGAATAGAGGAAGAAATTATGACAGAAACTACAACCAGACATAAAGGCAGGTGAAAGTCAAGGAATGGCAAGGGTCAATCCAGACCGAGAAACCCTTTGAGTGTTGGAACTATGAAAAATTGGGTCACATCAAGAAGTATTGCAAAGCACCACAGAAGAATGAGGACAATAAGGGTGGAGTCAATGCCGCTACTGAAAACATGGGTGATGCACTGTTGTTGTCTATTGACACTCTTATAGACTCTTAGGTACTCGACTTAGGAGAGACTTTCTACACCACCGCATACCATGACGTTATGGAAAACTATATTGCTAGCAATCACGGAAAAGTATATCTGGCCGATGGAAAACCCTTAGACATTATTGGTGTCGGGGATATTAATTTGAGAATGTCAAATAGCGCTAGAGTGTTCTTAGAGATGCCAGGATGACATTTTCCATGTTATAGATTAATATATGGTTAATCATATTGCCACTTTCATTGTATGGAGTCTTCGATCATACTGATGGGATTTTGTGTTCTATTAGGGAAAAGGTGATTTATTCTAGAAGCATGATCCAACTATGAAAGATCACGAGGATCAGGTATATGCCAAAGCTGATGCGTAATTTGATTTCGGTGGGTTAGCCTGATGACGAAGGTTACCATATTATCTTTGGTATTAAGGCTTGAAAAGTAACAAAAGGAGCTATGGTGGTTGATCGAGGTCACAAAACGGGTACTCTTTACATGACTACGAGCTATTATGATACGATCGTTGTTGTCGACAACACCAAGAAGTTAAAGTTGTGGCATTACAGACTGGATCTTATGAGTGAGAAAGACATGAAGTTTTTGGTGACTAATGGCATGCTTCCAAAGTTGAAGAAGGTGGATCATCGCATGTGTGAGAGCTGCATTTTTGGAAAGAAAAGCAAGTCAATTTTTCAAGCACAGGAAGGGAGCTGAAAGCTAAGAAGTTAGAATTGGTGCACACTGACGTGTGGGGACTAGCCCCTATCCCTTCACTCGTAGGATCACTGTACTATGTGAACTTCATTAATTATTCAACGATAAAAGCATGAGTTTATTTTATGAAGAATAAATCTAACATGTTTGCTATTTTCAAGAAGTGGAAGGTCATGGTTGAGAACGAGACAGACCCAAATTGAAGAGTTTGAGGTCCGACAATAGGGAGAGTACATTAAAGGTGACTTAAAGCAATATTATGTTCATAATGAATCAAGATGTTGAAGACTATTCCAAGTACATCCCAACAGAATGGGATAACGGAAAGAATGAATCGAATGTGAAAGATCGTGCCCGAAGTATGAGAATACACACTGGACTGCCCAAGACTTTTTGGGCAGATGCAATCAACACCGCGGCCTACTTTATTAATAGAGGACCCTCTGATCCTCTTGGTTACCGAATTCCACAAGAGGCTTGAAATGGTAAAAAGATAAATCTTTTTTTAAAGTGTTTGGTTGCTTGTCTTAAGTTAATATTGATGATGCTGGTGGAAGTAAACTTGATCAAAAATCTAAAAAGTATTATTTTATTAGTCATGGTGGCACCAAGTTTGGTTATCGATTCTGGGATGACCTAAATCAGAAGATCATTCGAAGCAGGAACATCGTCTTCAATGAGGAAGTAATGTACGAGGACAAAATGCGAGATATTTTAGAAATCAGAGCCTCTGCAAGGTAGGAGTCAAAAATCGTAGACCTTAGAGACATCCCTGCAACAAAAGAGCTAGCTGTTTGAGAGGAAAATCGACAAGACAATCACTGGGAGATAGATGAGAATGTTGACTCTGAGTTAAATCAGCGAACGCCGGTCACAGAGTTGCAGTGATTATCCAGAGTCAGCAAACCAGTTCACAAGTTCTCTCTGTCTCTCAACTACATCCTGATCACTGATAAAGGAGAGCCATAAAGCTACAAAAAAGCGATGCAAGTTGATGAGAAAATCAAGTGGAAGCTGGCGATGAAAGATGAGATGGACTTGCTACCGTCCAATCAGACATGGGAGTCATCTGAGTTAATAGAGGGAAGAAGACGTAGCAGAACAGGTGGGCCTACTGGTTAAAAGAGGAAGACGATGGAAATATGCGCTATAAAGTGAGACTGGTTGTGAAGGGATTTCAACAGAAAGAAGGAATTGACTACACGGAGATCTTCTCTCCTGTGGTCTAGCTGGTGACAATCAGAATAGTTCTTGGGCTGGTATCCAAGAAAGACCTACATCTTCAGCAGATATACATGAAGACGTCCTTTCTCCATGGTGACTTGGAGGACGAAATTTACATGAAGCAACCCGAGGGCTTTGAGGTCATAAGGAAGGAGAAGCTGGTATGAAAGCTTCAAAAGATCCTGTACAGACTGAAACAGGCTCCGAGATAATAGTACAAGAAGTTCAACATGTTTATAAAAAAGCCAATTTCTCAAGGTGTGAGGCAGATCATTGTAGCTACTTCAAGAGACTTAGAAAACTCCTACATGATACTGCTCCTTTACGTTGATGACATGCTGATCTGGGGAGAAAATCTACATGAGATTGATAGAATGAAGAAAAAGTTGTCAGAAAAATTTGCGATGAAAGATTCGGGAGCTGCGAAGCAGATCTTGGGATGAGAATTAAGGAGGGCCTCAGTCTTTCCTAAGAGGAATACGTGAAGAATGTTATAAAGAGGTTCAACATGGACGATGGGAAGCTGGTTAATACTCCTTTGGCTAGTCACTTTCGGTTATCCAAAGATGAGTTACCAATGCCGAGGATGAGATGACGTATATGGATAAGGTTCTTTATGCCTCTGTAATTGGCAGCCTTATGTACGTGATGGTATGTACGAGACAAAACATTGCATATGTAGTGGGAGTTTTCAGCAGATTTATAAGCAACCCGGAAAAACAACATTGGGAGGCTGTGAAGTGGATCTTCAGGTATCTAAAGGGAAGCTCAAGTTCAGCATTGTTTTTCCGTAATTCAGAGGCGAGTTTGTAGGGATACGTTGATGCTGACAATGGTGGTGATGTTGATAGTAGGAAGAGCATATCTGGGTACTTTTACACTTTTGGAGGTACTGCGATTTGTTGGGTTTCAAATTTGCAGAAGATAGTAGCTCTCTCTAGTTGTGAGGCTGGGTACATAGCTATGATGGAGGCTGCGATGGAGATGCTGTGGCTATAATCCTTTCTGCAAGAATTGAAGCAGGATCACAAGGGAAACGTACTATATTGTGATAGTCAGAGTTCCATTCAGTTGGCTAAGAATCTGGTCTACCATGCTCGAAAGAAGCACATACAACTTCGGTATCACTTCATCAGGTCAGCCTTGAATGATGGAGTATTAGTGCTTAGAAGATTCCAGGAAGTCAGTATCCAACAAACATGTCGACGAAGACCACGCTGTATGATAAAGTGAAGTTGTGCGCAACTTCAGTTGGACTATGATGAGATTAGTCTTCAAATGGGAGATTGTTGTGTTTTGTGGAGCCTAATCCTACTCTCTTTTGGTTTCCAATCCTATTTGAATGGTATTCGTTTTTTTATTCCTATTTGGAGTTAGTTTTGACTTTTAATAAAACGTCACTCATTATCTATGAATATGGATACTTGAGAGAATTATGTGTAAGACTCAATTGACATTTATCTTTGAAAGACAATAGCACATAAGAGAAGTTTGTTGAGAGATCTTTTACCAAGAGTATAAGAGAGAATTGTAAACACGACTCTCGATTTGGATTTATAGTCAAATTTGCAGTGGAAAAAAGTGGACATAACTCTCACGTTGAGAGTGAACAACTATAAATTTGTGTGTATTATTTATTCTTTGTCGTTTTAAATTATTTTCTGATAAAGTCGAATTTGGGGCTCAAATCCTAACATGTTCGTCTACATGATGGATTGGTTTCAGCAGCCATTGGAGTTGCTGCACAGCTTTTGATTCAGAAAGGTCGATCTGTTACGATTGAGGAAGTCATGCAAGTCTTGAATAGTATCAGCAGCACAAATATGCTACTGGTAGATGGTGAACATAGAGCTACCAGTATTCCTCTGGTAAAATTCCATTCAATTATTACTCCATTTTTACCATTTTTAAATAATATATGTTATTCCCTCGATTTCAATTTATGTGAATTTGGAGAGTCAACGAAAATTTTCTGTTGTTTTTAACTATTTTAAGTTGTTAATTATTATAATTTATAACACTTGTTATATAAATTTTAAATAATATATGGTAATCTCTTTGTCCCAATAACTATTGTGATTTACAATATTTTTTATATAATTTTCAAATATATAACAAATTTATTAGAAAAATGTACACAATCGTTATGTCCATCTGTCTGCAAAAAAGTTGACTTGAATCTACTAAAAATTATTAAAAAGGGATAAAAATGGTCAATGGAATTTTTAAGTTGGCTGTCTGCAACAAATTCGAATATGTATTTGAATGTTGAATGATTGGTTGCAAGGACCAAAAATGTGTCTTAAAATGGCTATTAAAATCTCTCTTTCCCAGTTAAAAAAAATTTGGAACCATTTAAGGTTCCTATTAAGGACCACACTTTTACTAATATGAAGTTAAAATATTTGGCTCCTGTAGAATAGTGTATAATCAATTCTTACTTGAAATTCTCTATTAAAGGTGTGTTTTTGTAGTACGAATATAATTGGATCAAATTGAGATAATTAAATTTGTGTTTAGGTTCTGTAACAAATAGGTATAAGTAGATAGATTTAGTTGAAGTCATCAAAATTGTGTTGATTGAGAAAATTGAACAGAAGGAACCAAAAAGAGTCTTTGTCAAGTAGCATTACACAAACCGACTAAGAACACAACTCCATTAAAAAATAAATAACCTCATAGTTGTAAAGATTGATGAAGGAAATAGAAAAATTTTTATTACAACAATGAGATTTGTGTGAAGTGAATTGCTAACGTTTACTTTGTCATATATTGTGTATCATACCGAAAAAAGTTGCTAAATGTTTGCTTTATTATTCATTATGTATCGTATGGGAAAAAGTAAGACTCATTAAATGCTACTAAATAAGGTGTATTTAGTCAATATTCTTGTAGTGATTATAGTAAATTTATTATGATTTTATTAATTTTAATTTAATATTCTTTATTTTATGTAATAGATTTCAATCTTGCCGTTAAAGATCTCAACATGAAAATCCGTTATACTTTGTTATTTATAAAAAAATTCAGTAAATTGTATAGTTTATATAATTCATTCATTTTCAGTCAATAATTTGTCATTTTATTTAATTATATATTTTTTCAGCTAATTGTATAACTTATACAAATTCAAATTATAGAAAAAAAATTATTCAATTAAATACAAAATTTATATTTATTTATTGTATAATTTATACAATTCAACTACTTCTTTCATGTACAATCTATACAATTCAATCACTTTTTTGAGTCAATTATATAATTTATACAATTCAACCACTAAAAAAAAAAGTCCCTTATTCACTATTTTATCGGTGAAACCCCAAACTTAAATCGATTCCTCACCCATTGAAACACATTTAACGCTAAGACAAATTTTCTATAACACCCGAAACCGTTGATAATACTCAAAGATATCAAAACTGAAAGCTTCTGTATGCAATTCAGAAGGACGTTTTGTATACAAACTAACCAAAATTTGATGAATATCTTTGGGTTCAAATTCTGGGTCGCAGAAGTTTCTCAGCTTGAGGGAAAAACTTAATGAGTATTTCATGATTTGTCTTTATTGGAATTATTGTGTTTATGGTGTTCTGGGAATAGGAGAACGAAAATTTATGGATTGAGGAAATTGTAAGTAATTGTGTTAAAGTAGAAGGGAAGTTAGGAGAAATTAGGGTTCATTTTGTATGAATAATTATTTTAATAAAATATAATTATTTAGATAATTTATAAAATAAAATAAACATAGTATGTAATTAAATATTAATTTTATTTATGTTAGGTAGTCTTTCCTAAAATTAACACGTAAAACATGAGGAAGTACAAGCTAACTTTTATATTCCCAAAGGCTTCACATCCACTTGACAAACCCAACAGTCACTCATTTGGATAGAATAATGAAAAGAAAATGTTTGGTGCCTCAACTTAATAGTAGCTTTGAATTGAATAGAATTCGTACGGAAATTACTCTTTTCCCATTTTTTTATTTGATTTTCTTTTCTCTTTTTAGCTTGTTTACACACTTATTAAAAGATTGTTCAAGTATTTGTTAAATAAGAATAACTTTGAAAAAAAAGTGACATCTTATGAGTTTTTAAAATAATTATCTATTTGGACTAAATATTTTTTTAAAAAAATAAAATAAAAGCTAAAAAGTTACTTAAAAAGAAAGGAAAATTAATTTTTTCATACTGAATTACGAGTTTAAACCTCAAAAATAGCATGTGATAGAAATATAAAATAAAACTGTGCATAATCGATTCGTATGATTGAATTATCATCCCAATTCTATCATAACAGAAGCTCAATACACCAAACCTTTTTATTTTAATTCTTTCTTAAAGGGAACATAGATTGATGATATAGAGGTGATAAAGAGGCTAATTATTTTGTAAGGCAATATGACGATATAATATTGTTATAGGAAGAGGAATAAAGTTGTTGCTGCTGTGACAAAGTATGGAGTTGACTAAGAAGAGATGACCACGGTTGAAATATTTAGTCAGATCATAGCCATTTGCCAAGGGAGACAACAGAAACATACCAAATGGATAAAAATCAAACTAGTTTGAGCTAGTAAAGATTCAGAAATTTTTGCTTAAGTTTTATAGTAAGCTCAAATTTGATGTACAGAATATACGTGATACCAACTTTTTTGCATTCCGTCTACACAGATGCTGAATATACGTGATACCAACTTTTTTGCATTCCGTCTACACAGATGCTTTCATTCTTAACACTGTGCATTGAAGGTTATGATTTTTATCTTCCTTCATGTATTATTATTATTATTATTATTTGATAAATAAACAGGTTAGGGTAAAAGTCTTTAGCTAAATAAAAAAAGCGAAAGAAAAAGTAAAAGTAAAGAAGAAAATCCTTTTCGACAGAACAAGAATATTACAGTTACGGCACTTGTCACACTTTTAGAGCAAAGATGGGAAAGAGACACGTAGAACCCCATGCAACACGCACATGCAGCATCACCGAGTAACGTGGGCATTTCCCAGTTTAACTTCCTCATTCAAATCCTCAATTCCTTCTTTCCCCTCCAAGTACTTCCCCAACATAGTTCTCTTTCTCCATTTTCCACAAAGGAAAAACAGAAAAGATTAATTAAAGATGATGAATGTTTTAGCAATTTCTCTTGTACTAATCATACTTGTCACAACTGGGGTCTTTTCTCCAAACCCAACAGATAAGAAGCAAGATGTTATGGTCAAAGAAGGCCATAGAGTTGTAGTTGTTGAGTATGAGCCAAATGATGGGAACACAAAGGTCTCTATTTCCCCACCAGAAACAGAACAAAAAGCAAAAGCGGCGGAGGAAGTCAAAGACAAAATCAAAGAAAATGGTAAAGTTCTTAGACTGAGCGCTAAAGAACTTGTTTGTGATGCCTTTGGAAAGTGCAAACATAAGATAACAAGTGCACTTGAAGGGACCAAAGACACTGTTTCTGAAAAATCCCATGATGCTGCTGAAAAGATATACGAAATTGAAGAAGAGGCAAAAGAGGCTGTTGGTACTGCTTACGAGAGAGTGAAAGACACAGTGGCTGGCGAAGTCCATGAGACTTCAGAAAAGGCCAGTGAATTAAAAGAAAAAGCGAAAGAATCTGTTGGCAAGAAAGTGGAGGAAGTGAAAGAAGGCGCTAAAGAGACTGCTGAAAAAGTGAAAGAAAAAGCCAAGGACGTGTCCAACAAATCGGAAACACTAAAGGGTGATGTGAAGAGAAATGCTTCAGAAAATCTTGATATCATAAAAAGTGCTGTGAAAGGAGACGCACAGAGGCTTAAAGTGGAAGGCAAAAGGGACCCTCGAGAAATTCGCAGGTTATTTTCTCATGTGTCAGAATACATCTTCTCCGCCAGCAATTTTCGATCCTTTATGGGAATGATCCATTTGCTTGGATTTTCTTTGTCTTATGGGGTTTGTTTTTGGGTGACATTCATATCGAGTAATTTCTTGGCAAAGGCTTTGCCAAGGCGGCAATTCGCAATTGTACAGACCAAGATTTACCCTGTTTACTTCAAGACTCTGTCTTACGGCGTCGCCACGGCCTTTCTGGGACATTACTTGAGCCAGAAGCATCGATATTACGCAAATTGGGCAGAGAAAATTCAGGGTCTCATTTTTCTGGCCTTGTTCTCCTCGACTCTGCTCAATTTTTTTTTCGTGGAGCGCCGAACCACTGAGGTATGCAGTTACTTCCCCCCCCCCCCCCCTTTTTTTTGGCCTATTTTGAAAGTAAAAAAATTGAACACCGGCATTTCAATTTGTGCGTCTTATTTGCTTATTTTCGGGAAGAGTTCTTGGCACTCCGGGATACATTTTGGTTCATTCTAAGTTCAATACCACAAGATTTAGAATTTTTTTATTTTCTTTTTGCTTTCTTAAATGCTGTGTCATGTCAAGTCCAAAATCAGAAAAATAAATTGAGACGAGAGTATATCCTTTTGATGGGGTAGTTGAAATTTTGCAGGTGATGAGGGAGAGAATGAAACTGGAGAAAGAGGAAGGGAAAGGGGAAGATGTATTTGACATAGCACCAAGCAGTTCAAGTGTGGATGCTTTCAACGATCCAACTGGCATTAGAACAAGCGAAGAAATAACTCGCGAAACTATCGGAGCACCACAAGTATTGTCGGAGGAAGCAGCAAGAGAGAAGCCACATGTTGAGAGATTGAGCAAGAGGCTAAAGAAGCTGAATACGATCTCATCAGGTCTCAATGCACTCTCACTAATGGGGCTTACTTATCACCTTGTCTACCTTAGCCAACTGGTGCATGCCAGCAGCTACTAATTTTATTTCCACCCAACAAAACCGTCTTAATATAAATAGCTGTCTTCTTTGGAGTAATTATTTCCATGTAGGAGCGCACCCCTTTTAGTGTTTTTCCCCTCTGTTTTCTTACTGTTCCAGAGTTGATTCTTGTACTATATTATAGTAACGTTAACTCAAACAGTCAGTTTGTAATCAATATGATATGATGGTGGTGAATGGCGGAGGATGTTGCAACGAGAGGATAAGCGGTTCTGGTTTTCTGGTTCACGCCCTATTGTGATAAGAGGCGGAGCTAGTAACGGCCGGGGTTCGTTTAATTTAGGCAGAATTTCATGAAAGTCTGGTCACTATAAATTCAGTCAATTATAATTTGTACAAATTGTATATAATTTTTTTATATAAATGATTATTTTAATAAAATATAATTATTGTATCAAATTTAAATAAAGATGTAATTAGATACTGTTGTAATAAAATATAAATGATTATTTTAATTAAATATATTTATTTTATTAAACTTTTTGAAAGGATAATTATGTAATTTTCTTTAACTTTTCTCTTATAAAAGATTTAACACTATTTACACCTAATTAATATTTAGTTAATGTTGCACACCCTCGTTTTTTTTTTTTTTGTGCCTTTATTTTTTATATTTGTGAGTATTTTATATTTTTGAGTACCTCAATGAAAATCCTGTCTCGTTCATGCTTGTTGATAACGTAAGTTGCCCTATTGGAGAGAGGCATGTAAAATTTAAAATTGACAAAGTATGAAAAGAGTATGATTCGAATTTATTAAGATATAGATATTTGTATGGTAAATTAAATTGTTTCATACATATCAAATAAATTTTGGAAGTGATCAACAAATGTATACAAGGAGGGAGGTGTAGTTCATCTAAACATTCATCTACAAATAAATTTTAAAAGAGAAAAGTTCTTAAAATTGAAAAGTTTTTAAATTAAAAAAATTGTTAAAATAGAAAGGCTTTTGAAAAAATTTTCTAAAATTTTCAGCTTACTTTTCGCATATTTATAGTCACCATATTGGTTGACATATGACAATACAAGTCATTAGTCTAGTTGGTTGTCATATGGTTATATTAGACTTAGTCACTAGGTCGAATATTTAACCACATGACTTTACCAATATGACTACAACATTTCCTCTTGCATGTTCATGTGGAAGGAAAATTATACATGATTATTTATAATACGTATTGTTTAGTGCCTTATTAAGAAACTTACTAGGAAAAACTCAATGAGATAAAAATTATGGTTAAGGAAAAAAAAGTACAGCGTGTATTCTTACTCCCACTGATGAAGACCACAATTCAAGCGATTAAATTTTCGCATCCCAATCTTATGTACGATCTTCTCAAGAGTTGGTGTTGGTAGAGATTTAGTGAATATGTCTGTTAGATTGTCGCTTGAACGGACTTATTGCACATCAATATCACCCTTTTTATGAAGGTCTTGCGTAAAGAATAATTTTGGTAATATGTGCTTCGTTCGGTCTTCTTTGATAAAGCCTCACATGCAGCATTGTCTTCATACAAGACTGTGGGTGCTTTGATATCATCCTTCAGGCCACATATTTTCTTGATGGAATGCATCATCGATCTCAACAACACACATTCTCTACTTGCTTCATGGATAGCGATTATCTCAGCATGATTTGAAGAAGTAGCAATGACAGACTACTTCGTAGATTGTCATGATATGGCAGTTCCTCCATATGTTAATACATAGCCTCTTTGAAATCGAGCTTTATGTGGGTCCAATAGATAACCTGCATCTGCATGAGTAACGAGATCTGCACAATATCTGTTAGAGTAAAATAGACCCATATCAATGGTCCCCTTAAGGTACCGTAATATATGTTTGACTTCGTTCCAATGTCTCCGCGTAAGGGAAGAACTTTACCTTGTTAGAAAATTAACAGAAAATGCTATATCAGGTCTTATTGCATTAGTAAGATACATAAGTACAGTAATTGCATTGAGATATGGTACTTCAGGACCAAGGGGTTCCTTCTTTTCTTCTCGAGGTCGGAACGAATCTTTATTCACGTCAAGTGATCGAACAATCATTGGAGTACTTAAGGGATGTGTTTTGTCCATGTAAAATCATTTTTAAGATTTTCTCAGTGTAGGCAGATTGATGAATGAAGATACCGTCTGCTAAATGTTCAATTTGCAGACAAGACAAAGTTTCATCTTTCCTAGATCCTTCATCTCAAACTCTTTCTTTAAATATTCAATCGCCTTTTGGACCTCTTCTGGAGTTCCAATGAGATTTATGTCACCGATGTAAACGATCAGTATAACAAAGCCTGATGTCGTTTTCTTAATAAAATATAAGGACAAATGACATATTTATATAACCTTCACTTATCAAGTACTCATTGAGGCGATTATACCACATACGATCTGATTGTTTTAGACCATACAGTAATTTTGTAATTTGATTGAGAATATACCCCGAGACTTTGAACGATATGCTTCGGACAATTGTAAACCTTCTGGATTCTCATGTAAATTTCATTATCAAGTGAGTCATAAAGGTATGTTGTAACTACATCCATGAGATGTATCTCAAGATTCTTATTTACATCTAAACTGATAAGATATCGAAATATTATTGCATTCATAACTGGTGAATATGTTTCTTCATAGTCGACACTGGGTCTTTGCGAGAACCTTTGCGCAACAAGGCGAGCCTTGTATCTTACAATCTCATTTTTCTCATTTCTTTTTTCGTAAAAAGATCCATTTATAGCCAACAGGTTTTACACCATCAGGGATTTGGACTACAGGTCTAAAAACCTTATGTTTAGCAAGTGAGTTCAATTCTGACTGAATTGCCTCTTGCCATTTTGGCCAATCACATCGTCCTCGACATTCCTTGACAGATTAAGCTTCAAGATCTTCACTGTCGTTCATAATACTAAGTGCAATATTATACGCAAAAATATTATCCATCATTATTTTCGATCGATCTAAATTTATTCCATTACCGATAAAACTTATAGAAAGCTCTTCATTTAGTTAAGTCTTGGGTTTACTGATTTCTGCATGAATATCAGGATTAATCAGACCTCGAACCTCTTCAAGAGATTTTTTTTCTATGTCATTTTGATCATTTTTTGTTTTTTTTTTTAGAATTTTTACCCTTTGAACCCAGTGGCCTACCACGCTTCAGAAGTTTTTGGGATTCAAAAGCTATGACACTAGTAGATGACCTTTTTGGAACATTAATTCAAATAGGCACATACACTGTAGGGATATGTGACTCTGTTAATCTTTTTAAATCAGTAAATGCATCTAGCATTTGATTCGCTATTCTTTGTAAGTGGATGATCTTCTGGACCTCCTGCTCACATATTGGAGCACGTGGATCATAATGGGATAGTAATGAAACCCTCCACGCAATTTATCTTTTGATAGTTTTTTTTCTCCCCCCCTAATTGCGGGAAATTTATTTCATCAAACTAACAATCTACAAATCGAGTAGTGAGCAAGTTTTCCGTAAATGGTTCAAGGTAGCGAATTATGGAGGGTGAGCTAAACCCAACATATATTCCTAACCTTCTCTGGGGGACATCTTAGTACGCTGTGGTGGTGTTACTGATACATGGACCGCACATCCAAAGATTCTTAGATGAGCAATATATGGTTCATGACCCAAAATTAATTGTGACGGAGAATATTTATTATAATCAGTCGGTCGGAGATGAACGAGTGCTGTTGCATGCAAGATAGCATGACCCCAAACTGTAATAGGAAATTTCATTTTCATAAGTAGTGGTCTTGCTATTAATTGTAGGCGCTGAATAAATAAATCTGCAAGGCCATTTTGAATATGAACATAAGCTACATGATGTTCTACTTTTATCCCAATTGATAAATAATAATCATTAAAAGTTTGGGATGTAAATTTCACAGCATTAACGAGTCGGATAGCCTTATTAGGATAATCTGGGAATTGCGTCCTTAATTGAATTATTTGTGCCAAAAACTTCGCAAATTTCAGGTTATGAGATGATAAGAGGTACACATGGGACCACCTCGAAGATGCATCGATTAGGACTATAAAATATCTAAACACTCCACTAGATGGGTAGATAGGTTCATATATGTCCCCATTTATACGTTTTAAAAATTTATGGTGTTGAAGTGGATTACACATACTAGAAGCGGGGGTTGAATAGTGGTGTGGTATTTTAAAACTTTTCACGGAATAGAAGAAGGCAATGAAAAAAGGCAATAAAGAATACAAAGGATTTATAGTGGTTCGGCCATGCCTACCTCCACTACCTAAGTTCAACAACTTAGGCTTTTTCACTATCACAACAA
>JBDJHY010486749.1:0-11120 GCA_039654485.1 Withania somnifera | reverse complement strand
TCAAAGGCAGATGTTGGAAACTAATCAAACTCATCTCCAACCGATGCTCATCTCAATACACCCACTAGTACTTCTGGATGATCCAACATGGCAGTAACCTCTGCTGGAGCCAAGGTGACTACCAATTTTTTTCAATGATACAATCTACTAGTGCTCTATTCTAATTCTGAAACTTTGAGAATGCACGCGGGAATCTCACTAGTGTCTATCAAAGTCCTCTCCCTAGTAATTAGGAAAGAGTAGAGCCAAATGAAGTGATAGGAAACCAATGATTATATAATGCATATAGGAGTAAAGAAGTGAGAGTCTATCCTAAAAAGCTCCTTGTAGCCTCCCGAAGATAGGATACGGACGTCTATGTACCTATCCGAGGGATTTTACCAAACACTTGCTCCTACAGCCAAAGACACAAGTGAACCTATAGATCTAATACCACTCTATCACTACCCAAACCGCATACCACGTAAATAAGAGTTGGCATGCTCCCTCTTCGAGATACTCCCGAATTAAGAGGGATCCATAGAGGATTCAAACTGCTTACCATGTAAATAAGTTTCGGTATGCACCCTTCCTAGTATAAGATTCTGTCAGGAGTGGACTCACAGAATCTTCCCTATATACTTATCCATCCTACTCCAGTATCCCTTTCTCCTAAGCTGTAACTCCTACTTATTAGTAATATACCAGGTATAGCCTCCCAGTGTCTAAGGGTCCATGAAGGGATCTAATCCTATGTATAAAATCCTTGTAAAAATCCAATTAGTGCTATGGTCATTAGGGATAAAAGTCTAAAATTTGGACGTAGACCATATTTCATATCTTAGTGGAAACTCAAGTCCAGTTATGTAGGCAAAAATCCAACTCTTGGTAAGACCCAACTGTCACTATGTAGGTAATATCTAGAAATTGTACTGATAGCGAGAAAATAGTCTCATGTGGTGTAAGAAAATAACTCCATACTACTCATGAGCATAGTCATGGAAGATATAAGTACATATGAAATCATTTTTTGGTTATTACTCTGTCAAAACCAAGTTACCTTTTAAAACATTTAATGCATGCCTATAATACTGAATCAACAATACGCTAAACGGGTCTGGGGCTGCTAACTAGAAATCTATAGGATGGCTGTCAACTCCTAATCACAAGGTACATTCTCACCTAGCCCAATTATGGTCCCGAACCACAAGTAATCGCACCAAAGATGCCACAACCGTCCATACGGCATCCATTAAGGCTCAATACACACCCATATATGGAAAACATAGAGCTATATTAGCTTAGGCCAATACAATCCACTCCTAGACTCATACCGAGATATGACATAATATCATCACGTAGAGATGCTAACTATGCAACTAAGTTGTAATCGGTTGGGTACCATACCATCACACATGGTGGCTAATTATCCAACATATCCATATTCTTCTATCTATATCCAAGTGACCACATGCGGCTTAATCATACGCAATACCTCAACCAGAACAAAGAATAATTAGCCTACCTAGATCATATCTAAAGCCACCACTCTAAATTAGGGGATAACTACTAAGCTCTAATTATGTAATGACACACATGGTTATTTTTGATAAATATGTGATATTTTGTATTCTAGGGCATTTCAATAGTTTCCCCAAGTTATTGATGACTTACTGGGACAGACAGTTCGGATCCCTAGCCACTCGGTTGAGAAATATCTCATATTTCCTATTATAGAGCCTAAACTAAGTACTCATTGACCAAAGTCAACTTTTCTTCAAGACGATCCCATAATTTAATTTTGCCAGTTCTGTTAGCTCTAGAATACCAAACAAAGTTGAGATTGATCTTAAGTTTGAGTTTTGGAGGTTTCATTTGCAAGTTATGTAAACTTGTGGATTTTAGTTAAGTTTATAGCCTAAAGAGGAGCTAGAGTGGTAATTTGATGTTTGAAGGGACGGATTGGAATTTTGAAGCTTCCAGCAGTTCCAAAATGATGATTTTAGGCTAGGTGACGTGTTGGTATAATTTTTGGACTTGTTGCATTTTTGAGGTGTTGGTGGAGAAGTGAACTTTTGTCTACATTTGGTTTGAGGGGTCATTTTACATAAAAGACCTCGAATTTCAGTTTTGTCAATTCCATTGAGTTTGGAATGTCGCTTCCATGCTATCTACGTATTTGGTTTGTCTAAATAGGACCACGAATGTATTTTGGATGGTGATTTGGAGCATGTTTCTTCCTTTGGTTTTGCTGTCAAAACTTGGTACTGGTGCAGGTTATGTAACTCTACATGATCGCGATTCAGTGATCAATCGTGCTTTGTTTTCATAAGCCTGGCTCAAACAATCATGATTCAGTAATCAATTATGCTTCTCGATTGTGAGCCTGGCTCACACGATCATGATAAAGAAAAATCCCTAGGCATTTTACACCATCACAAGCCCACTACACGCAATCACGATGACCATTCCTCAGATACTCTACGCGATTGCAAGGTAAAGGCATGCGATCGCGATGAGTACTGCGCCTGACGGTATATATTTTTTGTACAATCCCCCTTTATTATTTTAGAAGCCATACTTCATCTTGTCCCATTCCTGAAAAAAAATAAACCCTTAAACAACAATTCAAGGTCAAGGAAGTCCTCACATCCTTCTCCCTTTGATTCAACACGAATTTGGGTAAGTTCCTTCTCTTCTTCTTCCTTATTTTCTTAGTTTTCAACCATTAATGGCCTAAAGGTTGAGGTTGATGAAATCATCACATAACTCATATATTTTTGTATAATTCTTTGTTAATTGGATATACATTTCTCCTAAGATCATTAATTCATCATAATTCCAACGTTAAATCCGTAAAAATTAGATCTTTACCCTTTTAGGGTCAATTCTGTCCGGGCTGATTAGAAGCCTTTTCTGTATTCGAATTGTGCTCAATTTTGGAGCATGGGTTCCTGATAATTTTGGGGACCCCGTAATGAAATTTATTTTCAGTTTCGGTGAGCAGGCCCTACAAGCCTATTTTAGGCTCAATTTTTTAGCCTACTTCGGAACTTAGCATAAAATACACAGTTAGAATCATATTAACATATAGAATCCATTGGCATAAGTTTCAGTTCATTTGGAGCACATTTAATATCATTTGGAGTATGATTTATGATATTGCAGCGCTTTGTGGTCGGACGACAGGTAGGCTCCTTAGGGCTGTCTCTGGGCTTATAGATTTAATAATTGTACCAAATAGAATCCTTGGTTTTGGTAGCTAGGTTGTATAGTACCCCGTACCATTCTTTCTTCCATTCCATGTTGATATTGAAATTTTGGCACACGAGTGATATGGGGCCCAAGAATTACAATTGATTAGAACTACCTATGCAAGGCATAGGCGGTGGATAATTCATGATCATATATTGATATATATATATATATATATATATATATATATTCTGTGCATTCATGATGCGAGAGGCAAAGACTAAGGCTCTAATGAGAGTGCATTGGGGCTGGGTAGAATCACCTTTTGATTTATGTGCCATGATGGCTAGTGGATGATTTGATGATAAAGTTTCATAGTGGTATAAGGAAATAAATGAGAACACTTTAATAATAATATAAGTAATTATCTTTTACTGTTTTAGTCTCGACATTACATCGAGCACCTGATAATTCTATTTTCACTTGTTTTAGTCTAGCCATCACACCCTAGCTCCAGGAAAAGTATCTTTTACTAATAAATGCTGGGACTTGAGACCGACTCCATCCCATATAACTGAAGGAGAACCATCTAGTTTATCTCTCATAAAGACTGCCACCGCTGTCAGGTATGCCTGTACAACTGCAAGTATGTCTAAGTAACTCCATATGTGTCTGCCAATCTCACACTCTCCCAAAACACATAGCAAGTGTAAAAGAACTCATGAGACTTCTCGGCTCTCCTACTTTGAAACTGAGGTAAATTTAAATTATGAATTTCTTGTACCAGTGTTGCTCCTTATCTAATAGTGCCACATCTGATAGTGCCACCTAATCACATCTGAGGCTCCCACCCTCAGTATTTATACTCCCTCATCTTTGTAAACTAGTGGTGGTTGTCCTACCCAGTAATGCACAATAGGAATCTACTATTGTTGATCTGTGGTTTGAGCTCCTAAACTATTCTGAGAACCTCGGGTTGTGCTCGCTACACCCACGCTTAAAGTAGAGTATCCTAAAGAAATGGTATGGAAATAATATTTGGGGTTTCCTTTCCACTGACATCCTGAATCTCAGGCTCAAGGGATGTTTCCCTATTTTGGCCCCTTACAGAACCAAAACCTCAAGCTTTAACTCTGCTCAGTTCTATGTATTGTCTCTAACCCCATGTTGGTGTCTCATTAGTAGGGATGACCTTACCTCTCACTGCAGACCTGTTCCTAGCCATTTGTTCAAAGAATAAACCATGTATTAGTACTTAAATAAACATAACACAAGGTAAGAGGGGAAAAATAAAGATATTAGCATCTTAAAGATAGGTAAGATATATCCCCACCAATCTCCAAGAATCTACAAATCTTTGTCTTGTACATATGTGAGGCCTACGAACCTTATTCTCTGATACCAAATTTCCACAAACCAAAATCCATTTATGATGGCACATGTCCTAGCTCACCTAGTAAAGTCAGCCTAACAACATCTATACAGGGTAAATGTAGAACAAAAATGAGAATGTGATAAAAAAAACAAGGTATATAATAAAAACCAACTAATAAGTGTCTCAAAACCTGGAGTCACAATGTACAAGCTGCTAAATAAATAAACACAAGTATGATAAAATAAAGATCTCAATGTCTACAAATCTCTAGAGAATAGAAGTAAAGAAATAAGATGGTGAATAGTGAAAATCCACGATGCATGTCGAACTACAAATAACTATCTTTAGAACTCTTGATAATCTGTCTCAGACTGTGATCTAGGATAAGATAAATCAAGTTACTTTTGGTTGAGAACCTAACAAGTGTAGAAAATCAAGGGTGTAGGTACTAGAAATAAACAATGGTTACTCTGAAAGTATCATTTACTGGCCCTAAAACAAAGAGGTGATGAGCACCACTACCTTGATAACCCGACCACTATCCATCTATGACACCAACCTATAAAAAATATCATAGCCACAATTTATAAGAAAAATATAAAGTGTAGGGAAATAAATAATAAAACAAAAAAAATAATCCAGCATCAGATAATGAAATATTGTCACAAAGTCCCACGAACTATCATCATAATAAAGTATCGATATTGCCTCACCAATCATCTCGTCAATAACAAAAAAAATCAATAAAATTTCTATAACTCCCGATCATCCTATTCCAAGTGTAGACCTCTTTAGTCGAGTAACCTTCCAACTCGTGGGAAATCCCACCAGTTTTACAATAGGATTGCAAATGGAGTCCATCATTACTCATCTCAATCCCTAATACACGAGTCGACCCATGGTTGGAAGGGTACATTCGATGCAACCTAGTAATGGACTTATGGTTAGGATTCTACAAAGTATAGGTTTGGGTAAAGGGGCTCTACTAAAGTCAAAATCCATATATCTATACCTGACTCACAAGTCCATCTGTGATAGGAAGGGTACATACAATGCTGTTTGTGGGATTTAGATTCTAAAATGACTAGAAAAATTTCAATATCATAACTCATAACCAATACATAACCATATCATAAAATAATATATAAACATCAAATATAATCATCTAGTACCATCATTTAGCGCTCCACTAAGTCCCCAACACATAATTCCACCCGTGATAGTAAGGGTACATCTGACACTAATGAGATATGGACTTGTGAGAAGGATACTAAATGGGTAACCCAAGGTATAAGAATCGTCTAATAAAACAATCCATCATCATAAGATAACCATCACCAGTCTAACCGAGTGTAGGTCCTCCGTCTCGAGTTAATCCATAACTTATGGGGAAAATCCCACTCATTATCAACTAACTAGAGAAAGATTACTTTACACCCATATTAGTTCCCAAATTACAAGTCTATAGTGATAGGAAGGGTACATCTGATGATACTAAGAAGAGACTTGTAGAATGGGTTCTTAAAGAAAAGCCCACAATAATTCATATACAAATCACATAACTATATTACTTATATCATATCAATCTCAGCCGACCATATACTTTATCGGTCATTTATCATAGCTAAGAGTCATTTCATCACTAATCAAATACCTGTGCCAGTATGTGACATCCGATCCATTCATAGTAACAGAGCAATGTTTATATCATCAATATTCCCACAGAGTAATATCGATATGGACCACAACCCTTGATTTCATATAATAAATTAATTAAATATCCAAATAAAATCCCAAGAGCCAACAACAATTAGATTACCATAATTAAATACAAATATGACATAATAAAAGTAAATAAGTCAACAATCCCCCACAAGGGAAATCTATCAATTATAATATCCTATCATGGAAGTAAGGCCCACACATGAGTATAATCATCAATCAATATCAATCAAGTGCATAAAAACCCATACGATTATCACAATTTCTATGCAATAACTCAACTTAATAGAGGATAATTAAATCAAGCCAATACTATTATTTTGTTCCTTTATTTTAACTATGCATTCTTGAATCTAGTTTCTAAATCAATACTCGTCACTTCACTCATATGTGCATCCCCAAATAATCCCCCTACTTTTGATTGCAAATAACTTAACACATAATAACCTATGACGCATAAGAAAACATGAAGTTTGATACCCATATTAAAATTTTCAAAATCAGGTCCAAAATTGCCCTAAAAAGTGAAAACCTAGGTTAAGGGAAATATTAAGAACTTTGTTGAAAATTACATTTCCCATGTTTCAAGTATCACAAATATGGAATGGCATAAAAATGTAGTAGAAATTGACCCTCAAAATAAAAAATACAATATCAAGATTTTCCCCAAAAATACCTAAATTTTATACATTGAAACAACTAAATTTGATGCTAAAATCATAAAATAATTAATGGATAATGATGATACAATGATTAAGAAACTAACTCAAAAGTTTTCCTTAACATTTGTCTTTGGAATTGCCCCAAATGAGCACTTTAGGTCAAAAAAGGGATAATGAGGTGAAAGGCATATTTCAAGGATTTTGAAATCTAGGCCATTGGTTTAGGTATACCATTGATTGCGGTTTAAGCAGTCACAATGGTTTAGGTTTAATACTTATGCTATCGCGACACTACCTTATGCTATCACAAAAGTCAACAAGTCACAGCTACGCGATCACACATGACTTCAAGTCACATGATCATGATGCAGTCTAGTTTTCCTCTATGTAATCACGACTAGAATTCCTGCAATCGCGATGAAGAAATTTGGCCTACACCATCAACTATGGCAGATAGTAAATTCATTAAAATTGGATTCTCTTAATGGACCCTCAAGATTCATCGAAAATCTTGAGCACATAAAATATACATGCTACCCTACTAAATTTGATGTTCCGAGCTTAATGAAACTATCAAAATACAAATCCAAGGTCTCATTGACTTGATACCTCAAAGGTTACTAAAAATAAAAACTTTAACCAAAAAAATGGACTCAGAACCTTTGAAAAATAATTTGAACCTTCTCTGAGAACAAAAATGACTTCATGGATCCAATGAAATTGACAAAATTAAAATAGCAGCTTCCGATCATCAAATGTTGACCAAAGCCAAACTTTGCTCTTAAAACTTAAGTTTATCTCATCGAATGGGATAAAATCACCATAAAAGATTAAAAATGAAAACCAAGGAACCTCTAGATTAGTTTTCACATTCCAAAGCTGATAAAAGAGATGGAATTCCATTTTGAGACTCAAAACTCCAAATGTTTATTGAAGTACACTATTTTAACTTAAAGGCTTCCAAAACTAAAAGATTTTCAAAACGTTCAACCTTTAGCTTTGATTTTAAAACTAAACCCATAGACTGAAAATATGAGTTGAGGTAACTATCAGAAAGGGTAAAATATAAATTTATGGAAAATTCCAAAAATGACTTTCAAGGTCATTGCACTTGTCCTTCAATTGGACTAGCACATCCCTCCGAAGGTCAACACTTGTCCTTTCACTGGACCTGTACATCTTCTAATAGATCTACACCTATCATTTTGCAAACCTATTAATATCTAACTAGTAATTCCCCTAATGGATTAATAGATATTTTATCAAATGATATCGATTAACCCTTGACAAACTTGTATCCTAACATTAGACACCAATTATGCATTTAAACATATGCATATATAGTCATCCTCTAGTGGATTGACAAAAATCTTGACAAATATATATTCAAACATTTTTCTTATGGATTTAAATGTATGTTAACATCAGAGTGCCTGCAATCCATTATTAGACATGCTGGCATCTTGTTAGAGGACCTTATGCTATACCTATAGATATCTCAACAAAAGAGCATAAGTGGTTTCCTTGATGAACGTACTTATATCTTGTCAATGGATTCTTACTTGTCACCCTGACATACCTACTTCACTTTTCCTCCCAATGGACTTATTTTATATCATATCAACAAATCATTATTCGTCTTATAGAGAGTCACACATTTATTTTGCAAAACTTGTTTATGTTCTAATGATGGATTCTTATTATCCCTACGATGGATCTTCTCTACGTGTCCTTATAAAAATCACTTATGTACTCTAATGGATATTATGTTCCTATGATAAACTCCCTTATATCCTTCAATGTATCCCCACATCTCCATGACAGACTTCCTTATACCTTTCAATGGATCCCCAAGTCCCTATGACAGATTCCATTATATCCTTCAATAAAACCAGTATCCCTATGAAGGACATTAAATAGATAACTATTCATTCCCTAGTTAACGCTTCTTTTATATTCTACCAATGGATCCTTATTCATTCCCCAATAAACTCTTCTTTTATATACTACCAATAAATCCTTATCTGTTCCTAACGGACCTTCTTTGGTATCCCATCAATGGATCCCATACCTATTAGATGGACCATTTATATCCTACTAATTTACCTATTTATATCTAATCAATTTATTCTCGTAGTCCCCTCTAGGGGTTCACTCTTACCCTATTATTGAGTCCTAGAACATCCATTGACAAAACCACTTGAAAAATATTAGTCATTTCCTATCAAAATTGGAGGAAGCATATAGTCCGATGGTTATTCATAAGTCACAAAATATCCTAAAATTGGACAATGTGCTACATTATCCAAATCGTTCAATGGTGATGCGTAAGATGCAATAACAATGTGCAAATTTCCCAAAATAATTGATGGTGATATGTAAGTCACAATCATGTCTAGAGATGGATGACAGGCAATATTAACCCAAAAGCACATGAAGAATTTAAGTATCAAAGGTCATTCATCACTACACTAGTGTGGAAGATACAAATAGCATGAAGACATTTTGAATATTTCAGAACCTCTACAAATGTTGTAATAGGCTCTATCTTTCTATCCTAAATAACTATACTTCTAACTAGTTTGTTTCAATGTTTTCTAGCGAATCTAAAAGGATGAAATTCTCAAAAGAAAACTGTGGGTGCAAGTTATGGCAAGATGGGACACAGAAAAACTTGAAACTTCTTCTAAGTTAAGTCAGAGGAGGCTGACATATGAAGAAATTCAAGCCCCAGGGAAACCTCACAAATGGGTCATACTTAATCCATGGGAAACTGAAAGATAGCAGCATCCAAGCAATGTAAGGAATGTTGTCTCTCTATTTTGAATAGCTTTACTAGTCATAAATATTATTTCAATCTTATCAATAGCATTCATAAGGATTAAAATCTCAAAAAAAAAGTCATAGGTGCGGACTACTAACACAAAGTGGAACTATGTAATGGCCCTCAGGGAAATTTTTGTGATTTCTACAGTTCCTCTGTTTTTAGAGCATATTAATAGCTTTCGTAGGTTATTTTTGACTTGTTGGGACCGATAGTTCATCTCCCTAGAAGTTTTATAGCTTAAATCCTTTATATTTATAGTTCTTTAGACCTTACTCAGCTTATACAATCTCGAATCACCTTTTTCTTGATTGCATTGAGTCCCGAATATCAATTACATAAAGATTTTATATTTAGATTGTTGAAATTGGACCTTGTTTCCATTTTAAGCCTCAATTATTTAAATTGAGGCTAGTTAGGCACTAAAGGGATGCGAACGCGTGGCCATGGTTGCGATCGCATAGGCCAGGACTAGTGTGCCTTATGATCGTAGGGCTGGGGGCCGTAATCGTATAGTTAAGTAGCTAGGGGTCGCGATCGCATGCCTTTTTTGCGATCCCGTGACTGCCTGGCAGGTCTATGTAAAGTCTTTTTCTTTATTTTCTTGATAAAGTTTCCTTATTTTTCCTGAAATTCTCTCAACTCGACAGCTTAAATTAGAATACATTAAGGGGATAATTTAGGTTTTGATTTGTGAATTTATTTTCTTGTGATTCTAGGATCGTTTCTACCAGATAATTTCTAATTTCTCCTTTAATTGTAAATCTTTCTATAGTACATCACCTTCCTGGATTGTTTCTTCACTTTCTACCATTAGTTTGAGACTAATTTTATACCACATAATGTATGAGCTGTGTTCTATGTCTTGGTATAAATATTATATTTTTTGAGCTACGTGGGTTTACAGACCTATTTTTAGTTTAAACTTCGACCCTGCTATTTATATAGTAATATGAGTCTCGATTTACTCCTCTTAACTCGTCGATTACATTTGTTTAGATTCGTTCTATACCGAGATCTTTTGTGATTCTCATCTTCTTCTAGCATGACTTTCAATGTTTTTACGGACGCCAGCTAGGATACGATCTACTTTCTTTAGACTGGGTATTATTGTGTTATATGTAGTGCCAGCTTGGGGATGGGATTACTAGCTGGAGCCCTTCATGTTTATTATTTCAGCCCATGGCCTATTCAGTTGGCTTGTAGCTTAGTTACTTATCCTGGGGTCATGTTACCTTATCTGCGTGTTCGACGCCAACTCTGGAACATAGTATGGTTTGGGGAGGAGTATAAAACTTTGGTGCATATTATTTATATGCTGACTCTAGAACATAGATTGATGTTGGGTAGGGATGATACTAGT
>JBDJHY010486424.1:0-17323 GCA_039654485.1 Withania somnifera | reverse complement strand
AGCCACTAAAATTCCGCAAAAAGTTTCGAAATTCCTAACACACTATTCAACCCCCCCTTCTAGTGTGTCGCACACTCGTAAAATATCCAACATTCCCCACTTTTTATCCTTCGACTTCTACAAATTTCTCTTCTTCGAATTATGTCTTGGAACTCTTCAAATCCTTAGTTTTCACATTAATGGCACCAAGAGTTGAGATGATGAAATCATCCCATAAGTCGTTTATTTTTTGAGTAATTCTTCGTTATTTGAATACACTTTTCTTCTAGTATCAATTATACACTGAAGTTCCAACGTTAAATCCGTAAAGGTTGAATCTTTGACCCCTTTAGGGTCAAATCTATCTGGGCTATTTTGAAGCCCTCCCCGTACTCGAATCGTGCTCAATTTTGGAGCATGGATTCCTGGTAACATTAGAATACCCATAGTGAAGTTTGTTTTCTGTGATGGCCACCAGGTCTCGCAAGTCTGTTTTAGGCCTAGTCCGGAACTTAGCATAAAATACACTGTTAGACTCGAATTAACATATAGAATACATTGATGCAAGTTTCAGAGCATTTGGAGATTGTTTGATATCAGTTGGAGTACTATTTATGAGATTACAATGCTTGTCATCGGATGACAGGTATGCTCCGTGGGACTATCTCTGCGCTTATAGCTTTAATAACTGTACTAAATAGTATCCGTAGGTTGGGTAGCTAGGTTGTATAGTAACCTTGTGTTATTCCTTCGTCCGTTCTATGTTGATATTTAGATGTTGGCACTGATTGATATGGTGCCGAAGACTTAGAATTTGACTAGAGATACTTGTGCAGGGCATAAGATGTTGATATTACATGATCAATTGTTGATATATACTTGTTGATAGATTATGCATTCATGATACGATAGGTTGAGCCTATGGCTCCGATGAGAGTGCATTGGGGATGGGTCAGTATCACCACATGATTTTTGAGCCGCAGAGGCTAAATGTAAATTTTGATAATAATGATGAATAACGATATGATCTGAAGAAGAGAACATTTAATGGTAATATAAGTAAATGGCTTTTCACTGTTTTAGACTCGACATGGTATCGAGTATCCGATAGTATTATTTTACTTATTTTTGCCCAAGCTTTACCTCCTGTAACCAGGGAAAATATCATTTGACTAATTAATACTGGCACTTGAGTCCGACCCAGCATTGGCAGTGAGTACAGCCTCAGGGACTTGAGTTTGTTATCGTATGGTAGTGAGTACAACTTTTAAGATCTATCACATTACTGGTTTTGGATACATAATACTTGATCTATTGAGGATATTAGTGATACTATGATACATATATATAGGCGATATGCCTTGATTTGTCGAGTAGGGCTTGACGGTACGGTTGTATTAGGCACGATATGCCAGACTATTTGATATGAGGAAAAATATGCCAGAATTGAGAGCTTAGAGGCTCTATGATTTGGGATGTGAGGTTATGATAATATTAGAATTGTACGTGATGACGCACCTCCATGACTGTTCCTCTGAGCTATGACTGATTGGAGAGGGGTATAGGAGATAAGAGAGTATTATACCGAGATTGTTTAAGTTATCCTTTCATGGGTTCTGCCTGCTGGACCTATGGGTACCGCTGGAGATACGTACAAAAGACTTGTTACTTTATGTACGTGTTATTTTCTGCACTTTTTTCTTCAGTGCACCCTGGCTGAGATGTAAGGCCTACGGTAAGTGTATTTTTGTAGTGTAAGCTGCACTTCTTTGTAGGGGACTTATCAATATTTTATTTGCATTACTTTATTCTTCTTCTTACTATTTAGTTGTTATTATTGGATAGATGTTACTTCATGTTATGTGGGATTGTTGTGCCATACACTATTATTCAGTCCTTACTTTTCCATTTGAGGTTACCGGTGTACCGTTCCTGTTCTACTCCTATCTTCTTTGATTCTAATTTATTGTATTATTATTCACATATGTTGTTGCAAGGAATCCGGGTACGTCTTCTTTCATTGCCTGAGATCTTGTATGTGATTCGCTAGCGATACATGTCTACTTGCTATTCGATTCCTATTTGAGTAGCTAGCTTCCTTTGTTGTACTATTTTCTTTTGTGACCCTTTTCTTTGTATTCTGTTATTTAATGCTTTTATTATAGTTATGTGCTCAGTGGGCCCTTGAAGCTTACTGGGTACGGGTTGCTTCAACAACTTGTACTTATACTACACTTGCACATATGCAGATCCAAGTACAGGTTCCCGATAGTGAGATACAAACAACTGTTCGTTCAGATCCTATTTACATTGAGATTCAGATCTTGGCGTTTGGATTTCACTTGCTTCTCTTCAGCTTAGGAATTTTTATGTAATCTCCATGATTTCGTAGATACAATTGCATTAGTCCTATTTCATATTTATTGTTTCTTTACTTAGTGGTTTGTTTGACACTGATACCGGGTTTTGGGGTGTTTATTTAATTCTTAACACTTTCGCATTTAATTATCTTTAGACTATTGATATACTTCCTCCTTTGATATAGTAGTCTTCTGCTTCGACTTCGGACTACAGGGTTTGGTTTTCCTACTATTGGTATAGTAGGTGCCATCATGATCCGCAAATCCATCAAATCCATCCTACCATCCATAGACGAAACTCTCCCATTACTTTAAGATATCCTCTAATCCATTTCTTTCAACCTTTGGGTTATGTCCATGAGCATTTATATCATGGGATTCATATTAATTCCTTCGATGAGAACTCTTTGTTTATCCCAGCTTGACATGGTACCTATTAAACAAAAAACAATCTAGACCAATGAGCCTCAACAACAATTGGATTCTCACCTTTGTAATTGCCTCACAATTGGTCTTTCTTGTCATTGTTAATTTTTTAAACTCCGTTGATCCATTTTACCTTAAATTCTACTCTTGGTCAGAATGGATTCTTGCCGACTCAACCAAAGGACAAAACAAAGAAATAAATAGAATTAAGAAATAAATATGAAATATGCTGTAAATAAAATGAACACAAGGAATTAGCATACACAAATACAATGAAACACAAGAATGATTACCAATTTTTGAATCAAAGAAGTGAAACTAGGAATCCAAAAATAAGTGAAAAGAAAGAAAAAAAAAATATTTTCTTGCAAATGGAAACAGGTTGTCCAGGGTGGAAGACTTGGGTTGGGGATCATCCAAAATTCCAAAAGGATTTCTTATAGACGTCTAGGTCTGGATGAGCCATCCGGGAGTGACTGGCCATCTAGGAAGTCATTACTGAAGAGTGGGTTGTCGGGGTAGGGTTTTCTTAGATGAAGTAATTTATCAAACCTTGGATCTAATGGGTCTCCCTCACATATTATTTACCCCTTTTGGTAGTTTAAACACCTTTTAGAAACTTTGGATAAGGGTTTTGGATCAAATATACTTTTTTGTTGTCTTCTTCACTAACAACAAAGATGAACAAACACCAAGAACAACTTTCAAAATTCAAATTTACGAACCCCTCAAATCAACTCTAAATTCAAAAAAAATTTAAACATGTCTTCCTTATGAGATGGGAACAAAATCCACTACTTTTCAACCCCAAATAAAAACAAAATCAAAGACCTATTTGAAGACCTTCAAATTTCGACGATGGTGTCTCCCTGACTATGACCTGGATTGACTTGATACTTTCGATCTAGACACCAAAAACACTAGGAAATCCCAATCTAGTGTCCAAATCAACAGACAAACACAATGAAAATTATGAGATTTTTGAATTCTTTTCACTCTTTTATAGCAAATCATAAGACTAGAATGTGAAGGTGAATCTATCCTTGAATTTGATATCATATGATAGATATATGGATAGTGAAAGAAAAAATAGAAATAAAAAAGTTATAGGATAGATGAACAAAAGGTAAAGACAGATTAATTACACATAAATTAGGCTATTACAAGCAATCAAATAGTATATTAAACACTAAGACCTCAACTTAGTAGACCTAAGACACACCTAAATCTTATGAATACCACAAGGTAGTCACAATCCGAATCAACCAACATTTATCAACAAAAAAATAATTAATGAGATTAACCAAGACCTCAGTGTTTCTCTCTCAACACAACACTCAAAAAATCATAACTCAATGTTTCTCTCTCAACACAACACTCAAAAAATCATACAAGTGTTTTTATAGTCAATAATTGTCAAAATCTACTTAGAAACCCTAATGGTTTACTAGTTATAGTTTAATTGCTAAGCTAACACATTATTGGTCCCAAAGGGGTAGTGCCTCTAATAAATAATGGTTTCATAAGAATTAAAGTAAGGTGCACAATTTTATTATGTCTGTATAATTAAGAGAGCATGGTAGAATATACACTTACATATGATTATGTACAATTTTCTATCACTAGTTGAGGTTAAGAGAAATAAAATAACCCCATCATTTGAGTTATTAATAGTTAATATGCGGGTGGTGTCTCTTCCTTTTAATTTTAAGAATCACTTGAAAGGCAAAAAAAGAAAATAAAAGGGCTGGAAATGTCCATCACCACTACAAAAATAAAGGAAAAGAAAGAAAGAAAAGTGAAAGAAAGAGAAAGAAAGAAAGAAAGGAAAAAAGGGAGGAGAAACAACAAAGTACTATGTTTCCTTTTCTTCTTCGCCTTCAGTGGTGTCAAAGAATCTTGGGGTTATAAGAAGACGAGGATTATGATCAAGGAAAGCAAACAATGGTCCAACATTGTTAGTAATTATTAGTTTTCATGAAATGTTTTGAAGATCCATTAAGATTTCAAGTTGGTATCGATTTTAAATAGGTATTTCTCTACTCACTTAAAAATAACTATGAAATACGTGTTTTGGAGGTAAGAGAAGATGGTAATTATTATTTGAATTGAATTTATTCTATTTTTTAAAATGAGTCTTGATAATTAGGGTTCTTGTAAAGGAAAAAATTTCAAGTTATGATGAGAGTGAAGGTTTTGAATATTTTTATGATTGGAGATGATTTGATAATGAATTTAGTAAGTTTGAAAAATAATAAAGTTTCTCCAAACAATTACTAAATAATTTGATTAGTTTCCGGCATAAGAGATAAACATTGGAATGGGTTGTTAGATAAACCTATGGTTTATTGATGGATACCTATATTATTTTTTATATCTAATTAATTATCTATTGGATGAGTGATACTTGTAGAAATCTATGTAAAATCCACACCTATACAGGTGGATGTCTTTGAGATGTGTGAACTATAGTTAGCTAAGGAAGCGTCCAAAAATGTGTAAAGATAAAACACCATTCACCATCAAGGAACCACCTATATCATATGTTCCTTATATAAGGGTTCAATTAGTTTATGTGAAACCTAGAAATAAAACCTTAATTTTCTTATTTACCCTTTACTCATCTAATCGTCAAACTTCGAAAGTATCTGTGTCACCCTTTAAGGTTGAGTTTTATTAATATCTTGTATAACCATAAGTATTATTTCTTGAAATTGTTAAATGTATTATGGTACATATATCACTTTCTACAGATAATGAATACATATGGCTATATGATAGCATAGGTGATATAGATGTTAGATAAACTAAGGAGTTGTACTTGAATAGTTAAGAATTGTGTTTAAAGAGATTTATGCATTATATAGACATCCTTCTTGAATGAATGAATGGCTTTAACCATAATTCACGTGTATAGGTCTTTAATGGATTACTTGATATAAGTTGATGATGGGAGGGTATTCAAGGTTTTACTTGACACACCTGTGCGACGTGATTTTGTGCATAAGATTGAGTCAAGACTATTATTGTGAGCCTAGATTTTGAGACATACTTACCCTTATGACATCATTTATATTTGGAGTCAGCTAGAATGTCATGTAATGGTCTCAAACCAATAGTATGGTATATATGGACTACGGGAAGACCATTATTGTGGGCCCAACGCAATTTACACTTGATCTGATTCACATTTTGTAGGTCATTATATAATTATTCTTACTAAATATACTTCACTTATATCACCTATAAATAGGTACTATATGTAAATGAAACTTTCTAATAGATATTGTATAATGAATTAGTAAGTTTGGTGATTAGGTTACTGTTTCATATTGTAAACTATTTCTTGTATGCTCATACTTTCTTTATTTGATATTTGATTCATATGGGATTTCGTATTTGTATACCTGTTATTTTGTATGATTTACATACCATTTCATGTTGTATATGTATTAATGTCCCTATGTAGGATACTACATTTTCTATAAATATAGCATTAAATTCACAGGGTAACAAACATCCACGTTTAGGTTCTCTTGACCTACTCAGTGGTTACTTTGGTGAGATCCACCTCTATTTGGAGCAAGTTTTTTTTAGTACTTTGGGATACTTGTGTAGACAGGTAGTTGATGATTCAAGGCATATTACTACTAGTTATTGGCGTTATAGTGGTTCCAACTATTTAGAGCCTTCTTAGAGATCATATAGTGTAATATTGTAATGTTTTTGTGTAAGTAACTCTATGTTATGTATATGCATCTATGGTAGTTATGTTGCGCATTCATAGTTTTATATTTTCATATGTATCATAGATCATTTTTAAAGCAGCTGTCCATATTGTACTTGTCTGCCCCTACAGTTCTGTTGGGCATGAAAAAAAGGCAACAAGATATAAAAATGCAAGCCAAAAATAATCCACTTTAGGTTGGAATTCTTGAGTGGATGGTTTATCAACCCCCGGACGAGCCGCCCTCTTCATATGCAAATTCATCCAACTAACAACCTTTTACGACTCCTTGAATCTTGTTCCAAGCTATCCTTGATATGTAGGCTTAACCTTGTTATGAATCAAAATCCGATCATGATAGAACCTGTCCTAACCCACCTTGACAAGTAACCCTAGCCACATTTACATAGGGAATACGGGGGAAAAATGAGTCTACAAGAAGAACAGAAGGTATAAAACAAAATCCAAATAATAAACCTCCCAAAACGTAGAGTCATAGTGTATAAGACACTAAATAGATGAATATAAATCCAATAACATAAAGGTTTTAATGTATTTAAATCACAACAAAACATAAGTAAATTTACTACATAGTTAAAGTCCATGGTGCATGCCAGACTAAAAGCAGCTACCTTTGGAACTCTCTATAATCTACTTTAGACTGTGATCTGGGATAAGATAAATGAAGCTGTTCGGGTTCAGAACCTACATAAGTATAGAAAAGCAATGGAGTGAGTATAAAAATAAAAATAATGGGTACTTAGCAAGTATCCCTATTTGGCCCTAAAATAAAGCGGTGACGAGCACCACTACCTAGAGAACTTGACCACAATCCTCGAATGACACCAAGTTGCAGAAAATATTGCCAGTAGTTTATAAAATAGATACAGGGTATAGGAGAATACAATAATAGATATAAACACTCAGCAGGAAGCAATAGTAATAATCCAAAATCAAATAATAAAGTTTTTGTATAAAGTCCCACGGACTAACATCGTAGTATCAGTATTTCCTCATCAGGTATATCATCCAGAACAACAAAACAAATAAAATGTTCATAACTCACCCTCAGATTATCCCAAGTGTAAGCATCCCTAGTCTTGTTAACTTAATACTCATGGAAAATTCCTAGTAGTTATACAATGCTCTCAAATGGAGTCCATCATCACTCATCTCATACCTTAATACACGAGTCCTTCTGCAGTAGGATGGGAATATCCAATGCAACCAAATAATGGACTCATTTCTAGAAATCTATGAGGAATAGGCTAAGGTAAAGGTATTCTACTTAGTATGTATCCGTATTTGTCTCTAACACACAAGTCCATCTTTGATAGAAAGGGTACATTTGATTTTACTGAGATATGAACTTGTGGGATTAGATTCTGAGATGAATAAACCATAATTCGTATCGTAACTCATAACCAATACATAATAATCTCATATCCAATACATAATAATCTCATCACCAATGTATAAACATTAAATATAACAAATTCAAACCATCCTATAGCGCTCCACTTAGTCCCCAACTCACAAGTCTACCCGCGATAGGAAGGGTACATCTGGTGCTGCCGAGAAATGGAATTATGGGAAAGATTACAAATGGGTAAGCCAAGGTACAATGATCATCTAATAAACCATTCCATCATCATGAAATAACCATCATCGATATATCCGAGTGTAGGTACTTCTTCTCCAGTTAAACCATGAATCATGGGGAAATCCACTCGTTATCTACTAACTTGGGAAAGAGTCTTTTACTCACATATCAATTCCAAACACATAATTCTACCTGCAATATGAAGGGTACATCAAACACTGCCGAGAAATTGACTTGTAGAATGGGTTCTGGAAAAATAGTCCATAATAATCCATACACAAATCACGTAACCATATTACTTGTCTTATATCAATCCTATCCAACCATGGCTTTTATCATTCATTAATCATAGCCAAGAGTCCTTTCACGCCAATCATATGCCCGTGTTAGAATGTGACACCCATCTAATCATAATATCATAGCAATGTTGATAAGAACCTCGTCCCTTGAGTTTACATCATTAATAGCCTTATATAATAGAAATTTTGGCACAGATTTTGACCCTTGCTTTCATATCATGAATATTCTCAAATCACAATAATACAAGTACGGACGTTGATCCTTTTTCCTATATCATTAATAAATATATATTCAAATCAAATCCCAAAATCCAATAATAATTAAATACAACAATTAAAGAGAAATATGGAATAATGAAAGTAAATAAGTCAACAAGCCCCTACATGGTCAATCTATCAATTATAATATGAAATCATGGAAGTAAGACTCACTCAAGGTCATAATAATCGATTGATATCAATCAAGTGCATAAAACTCGCTCTAGATATCACAAATATTGTGCAATAACTCAACTCAATACAGGATAATTAAATCAAGTCAATAACATTATTTTATTTCTTTGTTTTAGCTTTTGGGAAAGTTTTTTAATCATTAAATCCTTGGAAATGCCCCAAATGAGCCCTCTAGGTTAAAAATGGTGAAATAGGGAAAATAGCACATTTAGGGATTTTTAATTCCTAAACATTGGTTAGGCTAAGCTTACGTGATCACGTTATAAAGATTTGCAATAAAAATGAACAAAAATTCTTCGGGCCAACACTTTATATTATGCAATCGCAATATAAAGTAACGCCATCGCGATACACATAGTCCAGAACCTACGTGATCGCATGAGCTAAGATCTTGATTGGTTTGAGAATGTTGGCAGGCTTATGCTATTGCATGATCTACACTCGTGACTGCAAAGAGTATACTGTAGTTGCACCAGGTGCAGCATTTGACAACACCTTAGGTGAAAACTCAACTCCAATAGATCCTTGAGATTTATTTAGATCTCGTGCACATAAACCATATATGCTACCTTACTAAATTCGATGCTTTTGACTCAATGGAACCATCAAAATGTAAATCCAAGGTCTTCTTGACTCGATGCCCACCAAGATTACTAAAATGGAATCATTAACCAAAAAGAAAAAACTTCCCCCCGAAACCTCTAACAAATATTTCGAACCTTCTCCAAGACCAGAAATGACCTCTCTAATTATGGAATCAATGAAATTTTAATACAAGCATCCGATCATCAAATGTTGAGCAAAGTCAAACTTTGCCCATAAAACTCAACTTTATCTCGTAAAACAGGAAAAATCATCATGAAGAGACTAAAAATAAAAATGAAGGTTCTCTAAGACCAAATTCCATATTCGGGAGCTAATGGAATATAAAAAATTCCATTCCTAGACACGAAACTCCAAATGTTGACTAAAGTCAACTCTTTCAACTTAAAAGAATTTAAAAATTAAAAGTTCCCCAAAACTTATAACTCTTATTTCAGATTCAAAACCAACCCCATAAACTAAATAAATATGACTTGGTGCAATAATTGGAAAGGGAAAATGGTAATTTTATAAGAAATGCCCAAAAATGATATTCAGGGTCATTACATCATCCACCACTAGAAACCATGTTCACCTCAAACATAAAGCAATAGAAAGCACCTGAAACCTCAAAAAGTTGTGGATATCTGGCATGCATATCCTACTCAATCTTCCAAGTAGGCTATGAAACTAGGAGATTCTTCCTAGAACCTTTACCCAAGTGATTCGTTAGTCCTCAACTTCCTAATTTATCTATGTAGAATAACCACATGCTCATTGGTCAAGTTTGGATCCAAACTCACACACTCATAGTGAATAACATGAGAATTGTTAGAAATATATGTTCAAAGCATGGAAACACAAAATTTAGGATGCACCATTGAGAAACTAGGTGGTAAGCTCAACTCATAAGCCACCTTCCCAACACGTCTCAAATATCAAATGGGCTGATCTTTCCCTTTTTCCCAAATATCATTACACCCTTTATGGGTGACACCTTCAACAAAATATGGTCACCCTCCATAAACTCTAAGGCTCGAGCCCACCTATCTGTAAACTCCTTTGTCTACTTTAGCTATCAGCAATCAACTCTAAATGACGTGAAACTGCTCCATAGAATCATGAAGTAGATTTATATCAAGTGATATTACTTATAAAGCATCAAACCAACCAATCTAAGATCTGTATATCCTGCCATATAATGCCTCAAAAGGAAACATTCAAATGCTAGAATGATAATTGTTGTTACAAGTAAACTCTGCCAATTGTAAGTGAATATCTCAACAGCCTCCAAAATCAATAACATAAGCTTGTAACATATCCTCCAAAAGTTGAATAGTCCTCCCAGACTAGCCATTGGTCTGAGGATGAAAAGTGTTACTCATATCTAATTGAGTAGCCAAACCATGTTGTAAATCTCACTAGAAGTGAAAAGTGAACAATGAACCATGATCTGAGATGATAGATACTAGAACACCATGCAACCAAACAATCTAGCTAATGTAAACCTCTACTAACTTCTCATCCATATAATCAACCTTTATCAATATGAAATAGGCAGATTTAGTTAAACAGTGTAGAACTCAAATAGAATCAAAACCATCGATGGTCTTAGGTATCCCCACAATGAAATCTATGGTAGTATTTTTCCACTTTCATGAAGGAATCGACATCCTCTAGGATACTCCACCAAATCTCTAGTGCTCAAACTTAACTCTCTAATAGTTCAAAAATCTAGACACGAACTCAGATATATCCTTCTTTATGCTATACCACCAGCATGGCTTAAATTATTGTACATCTTTACTACCCTTGGATGGATAGAATACTCATCATTGGTATATTAGAGTGCAAGTCCTCCTTCTCCAATTGAGCCACAACTCGTGGTAAAGCCAACTCATTATCTGCTAACTCAATAATTAATCCTTTACACCTATATAAGTTCCCAACACATAAGTCTACCTATAATAGGAAGGTTACATTCAACTCTGCAGAAAAATAGACTTGTAGGATGGGTTTTGAATGAATTTCCCATAATAATCCATTCACAAAACACATAATTATATTTCTTGTCTTGTCTTAATCCTAGCAAACCATGGATTTTATCATTCGTTTATCATAACCAAGAGTCCTTTCATCACCAATTATATACCCATTCCAGAACATGGAACCTAATCAAATGATAATATCATAGTAATATCAGTAAGAACCTCATACCTTGCTTTTATATCATCAATAGCCTCACATCATAGCAATGTTGGTACTGAATTTGCCCCTTGATTTCATATTATCAACATTCGTACGTCACAATAATATTGGTATGGACCCCGTCCCTTACTTCCATATCATTAATAATTACATATCCAAAACAAATCCCAATATCTAACAATCGTTAAATATCATAAAAAAATGAAACATCTCATAACAAAAGTAAATAAGTCAACAAGCCCCCACGCGGGCAATCTATCAATTATAATATAAATTTATGGAAGTAAGACCCACACACAAGAATAACATCAATCAATATCAATCAAGTGCATAAAACCCTTTCCGGATATTACAATTATTATACCAAGAATGCAACTCAGTAGAGAATAATTAAATCAAGCCAATAACATTAGTTTTACTCTTTTATTTTAACTACGAATGCTTAAATATAGTGTCCGGGGGAATACTCGTCACTTTACTCACACAGACACCTCCAAATAATCCTCTATACTCCTAGTTGCAATTAAACTTACACATAAAAGCCTACGATGCTTTATAATAAAGACAAGCCTCTACTTTCCTTAAATAAAAGAATCAACTCAAGTTAATGCCTTTTCCTTTTACTGAGCTTCCAAATATGCAAAATCAATTCAAATATGAGCAAGGCATAAGAAAATATAAAATTTGATACCAATTGATATTTTTAAAATCGGGTTTAAATTTGCCCCTTAAAAGTGAAAATCGAGGGTCAAGAAAAATTCTAAAATTCTTATTGAAAAATCACATTTTCCATGTTTAAAGGATCAGAAATATAAAATTTTATTAATAACCGAGTAGAAGTTGACTCTCAAAATTCAAAAATACAATATCAAGTTTTTTCTCAAAAATCCCCAATTTTTATACTTGAAATCACATAATTTGATGTTAAAAAATCGAGGAATAATTAATGCATAACTCATAATGAATAATTAATGATTAAGAAACGTTCCCAAAAGTTTAGCCTAAAAAACTATCTTTAATAATACCCCAAATGAGATCTCTAGTTCAAAAATGGTGAAATAGGGCAAATAGCACATTTAGAGAAATCTATGGACACTGACTAAGCTAACCCTACGTGATCACAATATAAATCTTCATGATTATGTTGAATAAAAATTCTCTGAGAACATGCTTTGTACTATGCCATCACGACACAAGGTAATGCGATTGATATACACACTGGCCTAGATCTACGCAATCGTGTGAGCTAAGATGACGATCATGATACGAATTCTGGCAAGTATGAAATCACGTGAGCTAAGCTTTCAATCATTAATAGTATATTGTAGTTGCACCAGGTGCAACATTTTACAAAATAATGGGTGAAAAACTTAACTCTAAATTCACCCTTGTGATTCATTCAGAATCCCATGCACACAAGCCATACATTCTACCCTACTAAATTCAATATTCCAATAGAACCATCAAAATTTGAATCCGAGGTCTACTAAACCCGATACCCAATAAGTTTACTAAAAATGAAAACTTTAACAAAAAACAATTCCCTTAGAACCTCTAAAATATATTTCAAACCTACTCCTAGACCAATCATCCGATCATCAAGTATTAATAAAAGTCAAACATTGACCTTCAACTCAATATTTTCTCATCAAATGAGCTAAACTCACCACAAAAAGCTTAGAATAAAAAATGAAGGTCCTCTTAGACTTAATCCACATTTCGGAGTTGATGGAACTGAAATAATTCCATTCTGAGACTAACAACTCTAAATAATGACTAAAGTTAACTATTTCAACTAAAGAGCTCCCAAAACTAAAAATTTCGCAAAACTTGTAACTTTTAGCTCTGATTTTAGAACCAATCGCATAAACTAAACAAATATGAGTAGGGACTATTGGGAGGGTAAAATGGTAATTTTATAAAAAATACCAAAAATGACCTACAAGATCATTATAAATCTCAAAAGTTCTCCAAATGCCCAAAAATATGACACGTCTTTTCATTTCCTTGATTTTTAGTTTTTTTCTATGTGTAGAGCCATCTAGTAGTTTCTTAGGTCATTTGACTATTTGGGACCGGTAATTCAGTTTTCTAGAAGCTTAGTTGCCTGTTATCTCAATTTTCCATTTTTAAAGTTTAGTTTTGGAATGATGGAACTTAAGAGTGAATTTTTAGTAAACGCATTCAGAATTGAGTTTCAACAGTTCCATCAGCTCCAGAATGCTGACTTTTATCTAGTTGGACCTTCAGTACATATCCTGGGGTCTTCTTTAAGAGTTGATATTTGGACCGCAGTTAGTGTGTGGTGATTGAAATGTAGAAATGGGATTCTAACACTTTTATAAGCTTTGAAATGGTGATCTTGGGATAGTAAGGTTGTTAGTACACTTCCCGAGGTGTCATTTTAGGTGTCTTGGTGGATAAGTTAGGAAGTCGACCCTTCTTATTTAGTTTGATTTAGGAGTCCTTCTTGATCAAATGACCTCATTGGTTGTTTCATCGATTCCATTGAGTCTGTAATATGTCTTTCATGCAACCTTCATATTTGATTTGTTGTTATTAGACTTTACTTTAGTTTAGAGCATTCAATGGAAATTTCTGTTGTTGAAGTAAATTTGCAGACTCAGGTGTTCAATGAAATCTCTCTTGTGATGTGATTTTCATAATTCTACTTTTTTTTTTCTTTAGAGTGATCATTATAATGTGACACAATCGTGATAATCTTCCTTTATTCCTTTTAGCATGATCGCGCTGGGTCAAATTTCTAGGACTTTATGCAAGCATGCTGGGAGCATCGGATTACCCATGTTAGTTTTTAAGGCCTAGGGAGAGATCGTATTGGTGCAACGTGATTGCACTATTATGCAACCAGGTATATAATAGGCAGTCCTCAAAATTTCAATCATTTCCCTCATTCCATTTCAAGATTTCTTGGCTCTAAATTCTATGTGGTGGTTTTCTAGCCTTCTTCCTAATTTTTAGGTAATTCTCCCTTTCCTTCTCTTCTTTCAAAGCTTGTGTTGAAGTATTAATGGAGGAATTTTTCCTTGGCTATGAAAATTAGTGCAATTCTTGTCTTCTTGCGTGGTGAGGCTACTGGGAGGTTGGTGATCACTGTGGGTTGTTTTCATTCAATTTCTAGGTGACTAGCCTACTTGATTCTCCATTTTAGTTCTTGAAATGTTTTGCCTCTTTAGCATAAGTTTGTTTGGCCAATTGAGGACCTTCTGGAGGTTCAATTGAGCTTAAATTCGAACCACACATTCCTTGAGCTGAGGCCTTCATGCCAATGATTTTAGTGTATTTTTCCATGTTACAGAGCCCGCAGGCCCAGTTTTAGGCTCAATTTCTGACCTAGTTTGTATTGTATAATATGGATAGTAAAATTCATCTCTTAACACATTAATCTTGTTTTTGGTAGTTTGGGTTATTTTAGGTATTTTTAGCCTGTTCGAGCTGTGCATACGACTCACGAAAGCTTTTCGTATGCTTCAAGTCAGGCTAGGTTTCCTACTTACTTTTTGGGTTCCATCCAATTGGTTGGTTGGATGAGTAGTTGGTATGACTTTTCTTCTATTTCTTGCACTCATTTACTCTTTTTAGGGCCCGCGTGAGTGCCATAGTTAGCTGTAGATTGCAATTAGTGTGCCTATCCTACTGGGGAGGCTGTACGAATGTATTGTTAGTGCTTGTTTATTAGTAGTTGTTCGGATGAGATGTGTGCTTAGCTGGTGGCATTTGGCCATTCCCATATTTCGAGTGCACCTTCTATTTACCTTGGTTTTTTTTGCATGCATGCATAATGTGGTAAGGTGTAACAACCGGTGCTCGTGTTGTGCTTTAATTCCTTGGAATGGAAAATATTATAATAAAAAGGTTTTTTCTGAACTAATCTAGAAAAAGGGGTTAATGACTTATTTTCCCGTGACCACAAGATGGTATGGGATTTTTAAATAAATATATAACTGCAACTAATTTTCTTATACTATGTATACTACGAGGTTATCTAGATGGAGAGGGGTATCCCAGGCTGTGTTTGGAGGTGGAACCTCCCGTTAGGGGCGGGATGGATTTTAGGACTTTTACGTGATCATGATGGGAGCGCCGCGATCGTGCTTTTTAGTCTTTAAGGCCTAGGGCGTGATCATACTGGGGGATGCAATCTCGCTATGACGTGATCACGTATATATTAAGCAATCCTCAAAATTTAAGTCATTTCCCTCATTCTGTTTCACGATTTCTTGCCTTCAAATTTTCTATTTTAACTTCTAAGATTTTGTAATTTTTATAGGGACTCTATATGGCAGGTTTCTAGCATTCTTCCTCATTTTCAGGTAAGTTTTCCTTCCTTTATTCTTTCTTCTAAGCTTGTGTTGAAGCTTTAATGGAGGAATCTTTCCTTGGATACGAAAACTAGTGGAATTCTTATCTTCTTATATAGTGGGGCTTCTGGGAGATTGGTAATCACTGTGGGGTTATTTTCCTTCGATTTGCAGGTGTGTAGCCCACTTGATTCTCCACTTTGGTTCTTGAAAGTTTTTCCCCCTTTTAGCATAACTTTGTTTGGCCAGTTGAGGACCTTCTGAAGGTCCAATTGAGCTTGAATTCAAACCATGCATTCCTTGAGATGAGTCCTTAATGTCAGTGTTTTTAGTTTATTTTTCTGGGCTGAGAGGCCTATAACTCCTATTTAGGCCCAATTTTAGACCCCATTTTAATTGTATAATATGGGTCTTAAACTTCTCCTCTTGACTTGTTTATCATATTTTTGGTAGTTTTGGGTTATTTCTGGCGTTTTTAGGCCATTTGAGCTATGTGACGACTCACAAGAGCTTTTTGTCGCATCCAGGTAGGCTAGGTTTCCTACTTTCTAAATGATAGGTTCCATCCAGTTGTGGGCTGGATGAGTAGTCAGTATGCCTTTACTTCTATTTCCTGTGCTCGTTTACCTTTTTCTGGGCCCATGTAGGGGTCGTAGTTGGCTGTAGATTATGATTAATGTGTGCAGCCCAATAAGGGTGGTTTTTTTAGTTGTAATTTTAGTTATAGGCTATTAGTAGATGTTCGGGTGAGATGTGTGCTTATCTAGTGGCTTCTGGACTTTCCTAGATTTCAAGCGTGCCTTCTATTTGTCATGGTTGTTTTTGTGTGCATGTAAACCACGGTGAGGTTGAACAGGCCAGGACAGTTTTATGGTTTACTTCCTGGGAGGGGCAAAGGTTATATTAAAAAGGTGTTTTCTGAACTAATATAAAAATGGGGTTTAAAGACTTATTTTTGCGTGACCATGAGATGGTACATGATATTTTCATAAAGATATAACTGGAACTTGGTTTTTCTTATACTATATATACTGCAGGGTTATCTGGATGGATCAGGATCTCTCAAGTTGTGTTTTGATATGGAACCTCTCATTATGGGTGGGACTCTGAGTGTGTGGGCCCGAAACGAGAGCTCCCAGCTGGACTAGAGTTCCCCGCTTATTATTTGGAGGTGGGACCTATGGAGAGACAACTCCCAAATGTGGATGTGCGACCTCTGAAATGATGGATCCTAGCTGGTGGAGTTCCTATTTTGGAGCAAGGCTCCCGGTAGGAGGGGCCTGGCACAGTGGTTGAGAGTGGGGGAGAGATCACGCTGGGGAAACATGACCGTGCTACTACACACCCAGGTTATATCTGGTCAA
>JBDJHY010486320.1:0-17324 GCA_039654485.1 Withania somnifera | reverse complement strand
TCGTTGTTTGTTCGGATTCTTCCTAGATCAGAGATTCAGGGTGAGCTTAGCGTCCAGTTTGATCCTACTTCTCTTCAGATTTTTATTTTATTTATCTCCATAGTATTTCGGAGACGTTCTGGATACTGTATTTCCTTTATCTTTATGATTCTACTTAGTGGTACGTTTGACATTGATACCATAACAGGATTTCAGGCAATGAAGAAAAATGTACCCGGAATCCATGTAACAATACATGTGAATAATAACAACAATAATCAGGAGTCAAATAAAGACAGGAGGAGAATATGGAAGATACACCGGTAACCTCAAGTAAAATAAGAAAGACTGATAAGACAATACAATGCACAATAATCCATATAAGCAGTAAGTCTCAACAGTACCACTATAGTAACTATGCAATAAAGCAACAATATAATAAATAAATTAAGCATAGAATTCACACTCACCGTAGGCCTTACATCTCAGCCAGGGTACACCGAAGAAAACAAGTGCAGAAAAGTAAATACAATCACTTGAAGTAACCAGTCCAGTGTAGTTTCTCCTCCAGTACCTATAGGTCCAACAGGTAGAATCCATGGAAGGCTACGCTAAATATTCCTGATATATCTCTTCTCTATCCTATACCCCACTCCATGTCGCCGCAGCCCAGAGACAAGGTCTATGGAGGTATGCTCACCATGTACAATCTCTGACGTCATCATAACCTCATATCCCAAATCATAGAGCCTCAAGGGTCTCATAGTCTGCCATCTTATGCGTCATATCAATAATATCATCAAGCTGTACTCGGCAATTCATGACGTACAATGCCTCAATATAAAGATATCACCAATATCCTTAATAGATCAGGTATCATCAAGTCTCCATAACCAGTAAGTATGATAAGTGTTAAAAAGTTGTACTCACTACCGTACGACAACAAACTCAAGTACCAACGGTTGTACTCATTTTCGAATGGATTTGGTCTCAAGTCCCAACATTTAGTAGTCAAATGATATTTCTTGGTGCCAGGGTGTAAAGCTTGGGCTAAAATAAGTAAAAATAGTATTAGTGGGTGCCCGATACAATGCCGAGTCTAAAATAGTTAAAAATTCATTTACTTATATTATTATTAGAATATTACAATTTAGTGGTTTATATCCTTATATGTTAGTATTACTAAAACCAGTCTCTAACCATCATAGCTCATAATCAGGTGGTGACACTGGCCCAACCCCAATGCACTCTTATCGGAACCAAAGGCCCAATCTCTCATTTCATCAATGCACAATATATCAGCAAGTATATATATATGACATGTAATAATAACTACCTTTTCCCCCACACAGGTATCACTGGACAACTCCTAAGTCACCGGCACCATATAAACCTGGATGCCTATATATATCAATGAGGAAACGGATGAAGGAATGGTACAAGGTTACTATAAAAACCTAGCTAACCAACCCACGGATGTTATTTAGTACAAAAATTAAAGCTATAAACCCAAAGATAGCCCCACGGAGCCTACCTGTCGTCCGACGATTAAGCACTATAAGCTCACAAATATTACTCCGATTGATATAAAATGATCTCCAAATGCTCTGAAACTTGCATAAAAGTATTCTAGATGTTAATACAGCCTAACGGTATAATTTATGCTGAGTTATAGACTGGGCATAAAATCGAGCCTAAATTAGGCATACGGAGCCTGCTTGTTAGAACTGAAAATAAACTTTGCCAAGGGTTCCCAATGTTACCAGGAACCCGTGCTCTAAAATTAAGCACAATTCAAGTATGGGAGGGCTCAAAAATAGCCCGAAAAGATTTGACTATAACGGGGTCAAATATGGGTCAGATTGGAGCAAGATTTTATAAGAACATATTCCCCATATTCGGGGACAATCTTTATTGGATTAAATGTTGGAATTCAATGAAATAACAATACCATGTAGAAAAATATACTCAGGGAACAAAGAATTATGCAATAATAGTTGAATTATGACAAAGGTTCATCAACTTCACCAATTGTGGACATTAATGGAGGAAAATAAGAATTTCAAAATTAAAATGGAGGGGAAACTGACCCAAACTGCATAGGAATCAAAGATGAAGGAATTGTGACTTTTCTCAACCTAAAATGGACTTTGTTTGATGTTTCTCACAAAAAACAGAGGGAAAACAGGAGGGGTTTGCTGTACTATGAACAGAAAAGTCATGCAGGGATTATTTATACTACGAGATATTTACTGCTTCTCGATCGCATCATAAAGGTTTGTGATCGCCTAGAGTATTTGAAGGCATCACGATCACATGAATTTACAAGGCAATCACATAGAGAGACCGTAAAACAATGAATCGAGATCGCGTACAGGTCTATGATTGCATAAGTACTGGTTTGCTGAATCACAATTGCATGGATTAGCTCCACGCTCGCGATGAAGGATTTACCTATACCAGTTGCAAGTTTTGACAATAGAAATTAAGAGAAATAAACACCTTGAATCACTACTCGAATTGCATTCGAAGTCCAATTTACACAAACAAAATATGTACGCACACCAGAAATGACATTCCGGTCTCAACAGCATAGTAGAAATCAGAATCTAAGGTCATTTCAGCAAAATATTGACCAAGTCAATCCTTAGGCTTAAATTCATAAAATTTCCACAATAACCTCGAAAATGCAACGACAAGTCCGAGAAATAAACCAACACCTCTCCTAGCCTAAAATCATTATTTCAGAACTGATGAAAGTATCAAAATTTCGATTCGACACTCCAACACCAAAATACCACTAAAGCTCCAACTTAAGCCTTAAACTTAAATAAAATACACAAATGAGCACAAATTGCAAACAAAAACTCCAAAACACAAACTTATCTTGACTTCGTTTGGCATTTCAAGACTAACAAAACTATTGAAATTTACTTTCGAGCTCATCTTGATAGAAAGTTGACATTGTTCAATGAATACTTAATTTTAGGGTCTAAAATAGGCAATTTGAGATATTTCTCATCCAAGCCTCCAAGGATCTGAACTACTGGTCCCAGCAAGTTATAAATGACTTGGGGAAACTACTGAAATGCTAATGCAAAAACAATGGATATTTCTCATAAATGACCATAACGGTCATTAAAGATGGTTTTCACAAGTATTAACTGCTTCAGAGTTAACATGGATGAACAACCCATGCTTGCCAATCCATACCACGTCATTGAGTTTTATAGAAAAATTCAGATGGACTGTGGCGAGAATGAGGATTAGACCAACGCGAGCTGAAAAATTGATAGAAAAGGATAATATATTGGTTGCATGTATGGTTTCTGAGTACTAATTAACTTTGGAAGATTGATTTCCAAGGAGATATGGATGTGCACTCTATGCAAAGATACTCATACCCTTATCCTTGCTTAATCACTAAGCTATGTCAGTAGGCTAAGGTGTTGATTCTCCTGGGTATTGATGTCGGCTCTGATTCCCTCAAGATGTATGACATAGAAAGGTCGAAAGATCTTTCCGAAGATGAGGTGAAGAAATAGAAGAGTGGAGATGCTTTCACTTCTTAAACAAGGTTAGATGACCCAATGGGAACAGACCCAGCAGACACAGCCAACATCCCTCCAATGCACCGAGAATCCAGTGAGTATGCACCACAGGGCTTGCCTCTCCCCCGGTCATTTAACTGACTGGCCTCCTCCTTCTCTGTTTGATTTTACCCCAATAAATTTTGCATAGCTGGTTAAAAGGGTGAAGAGGAATGAAATGTACTTAGAGGTATTATTTGTGGAAGTTGAGGAGCTGATGGACAGAAAAATCAAAGTGTCTTTAGAGTCATATAACACTATATAGGCTCTTATAGACAACATGGAAGAATGAATGAATGAACACCTCTGTCGGATGAGCCCAACTTAATGGGACAAATTCCATTTCGATCTTGAGCAGTTGAGGGCAAATATCATAATGTTACAGAAGGGCCACCAGCTAGTAGCCCCAATGACAGTGGATCCTATCAAGTTTGATGATAAGGACCATAGACTAAACTAGGCTTAGATGAAATCTAAGGGTAAGGCAGTGATGACAGGTGGATATGATGATGAGGATTTAGGTAAAAAGAAGAAGAAGAGAAATAGGAGCAGTTGACATGATGATTGGGACTTAGAAAAGGTGCTAAGGGCGTCTAGGGAGACATATATTCTCGATAAAGATAGGATAAGATCATGTTCCGTAGATGCGTCTGCTAATGTAACGTCAGTTAAGTCCAAGCATATCAGTAAGGCACTTACTATTAAAGAGGAGTAGATTGTGGTGGCAAGCACAGTCGCTGAGCAACCATCTTGAGTTGATCTCGAGACGCAGAATACGGCATAAGTCATGGTTGTGGTACATAACCTTTTCCATTCTTTATCACTTTATGGTATTTGTATTAGGTACAATGCAATGTTTTTGTGTGGAAGGGATTAGTACCTTATATTCTTGTTGTTGATTCATCTGAGGGTTTTTGTTGCCAGATTCTTTTCCATTAAATATTTAATACTCTTGTGTATATAAAAAAAATCAGTATCAAGAGATTTATTGGCTTTTGTTAAGTGTTAACTATATTTCATTATGAGTTGTACAATATGAGTGATACTGATTGTGTTTGTATTCTCTGAACCATTTTCTTAATAAGTTTAGATTAAGTTAAGTTGTTGACTTACAAGTGCGGGAGAGTAAGTTTAGTCTAATCTTTTTGTGTATATAACATCTAGAACTTTCTCGGTTCAAATTTAGCTAAGTAGGAATTAGGTTGATGTGAAAATGATCCTAGGCCTTCTTTGATAAGTCACTAAAACCTTAAAAGAGTCACCAAATAGTTTTGAGTTTCCAAGTTGAACCCTCTAACATCTTTCTGAAACCAACCATGGATTTCCCCCTTAGGAAAAAAAGGATAAAAATGAGAAGTAGTTGTTGTGGCCCTAATTCTCTGTTGGATATTGTGTACCTTGACATAGGAATTATAACCTAGGTTGAGGGTGGCTATGTAAAAAACAATGTGAGTTAATACGCGGTAGACATTCTGTCTTGGCCCTGGCCTAGTAGTGAATAATGTGTCTTCAACTTAAGTTTGAACTTAAGTTGAGGGTGGCTACCATGAAACCTTCTCACAACAAAAATAAGAAAAAAGAGAAAAAAAAGTATATATCAATATGCATAAGGTTATGTGTAGAGAGTATAAAGAAAAGGGAGAGGTCAAGTTATATAAAGAAAGATGTGAGGCTAGAGACTAAGAAAAGAAGATTGTCAAATGGCCAATGATGAAAGAGTTAATGGAGTAAAATGATTTAGTCACTAAGTTCCCAAATGATGCCCAACTAGAACTCAAACCCTTATTATAAGCCAAACAAAATCCTGATGTGATTCAGGTCAACCTACTGAAAACTAAGTTATAGTTGATAAGGGCAAGCCTATGTCTATTATATGCATAATTAGATTTCTTTCTGAGTTTGAAATGATACTTTCCCATTCCCATAGGAAATAAATATCTATGTGTCTGGGAGACTTCTTCGTGGTGAGATCAAGTAGATGCTTAGATTGATTGTCAATGAGTTAATGCAAAAATTCTAGGGAACACAAGCCTTCCAAATGGTCTCTCAGTGTTTCACTAAGAAAGAGCAATTAATGAATAAAGACTGTTAGCCAATGTGACATGAACACCTACTAATTGATTGTGCTGAGTTGAGTTATGTACTAGGGTTGTTTCAAGCACTTAATTTGTGTGTGTTTTATTGTACTTAAGGATAAGCAAATATTCTGGGTTGAATGTATAGATGTGACGGTATTTTATGTCACATATTGCACTAAAACTGTGAAAATATGCATGTTTTGAGTAACAATTATGTGACTAGCGTGTTTTGTGAGTATTTGAAGGGTAAAGCTGATATTTGGAAGCTTGGAGAAATTACATAAAAAAAAGGATAGTTTTAAGGGGATATTGGATGTTTTGTCATCCCCAGACAGCTCTCCCAAGGCTTCTGTCAAATGGAAAGTCCACTGGATAAGAAGACAAAACCAAAAGATGGATTGGAAGAATCGTCCAACCTCAGATGGTTTACCCAAGAGGGTTCCGTCCAGTGACAGATGGCAAAGGACACTGCTTTTTTAAATCCATACGGCTCATCCAATGAGCTTCAACCCAGATGGATTTAAACTGTATTATGAAGGAGATAAACGAGGAAGACTAGGTGGTCCGTTGTCACCAAACGGTTCGCCCAAAGTTCTGCCAAAGTCTAAGCAATTATTTATTTCAAGTTTCAGCTATTACACGTGTACCCATGCCCTATAAATACTAGTATTAGGATATTCTAAGAAAAACTTTTGATATTACATTTGATATAACACTTTATTCTTTTTTATACATTGTCTTGCTATTCTATTCCAAAAACACAAGTGTGGGGAATTAAGATCTCTTAATATTATTCTACAGCAGTTTAAAGGCTATTTCATTGGTATGATACTTATTAATTTATCATTTTACTGTTGTGTTTTATTATCAATGAGTGGCTAAATCCCAACTCTAGGGTTGTGGGATCCATAGGTGAAACAATATTAGGGTTGTAATTTGAATATGGTTGTCGCGTCTAAGTAAGTGTATATACATGTATCTCTATGATTTAGTGGATTTTTAGTGGTTGCAAACACTAGAACAATCCTAGGTTTAACTAGCACTAACCCTGTGATTAAAATTGATAGTTAAGGTTATGCTAAGACATTCATGGCATTAACCCCTGTCTAATGATTATTGCGGTAATAAGGGTAATCATCTTGAGCTACCATGATAGAAACAATGGACTCTTTCACAGACCTACTCCAGTGTAAAGAGGTTTATCTAAGATTAAAGGTTGAAAAACACTTAGGCAAATAACATTGGCTCTAGACATATCTCTTCACTTAGGAAAGATGGAACGACCATAAATGATTACAATCTGAAGGTTTGTTGAACCCTGGTGAATATAAACCTAAATCTTCTCAACATTTGAATTCTCTTACAAGTTACAATTAGTTGCAACGGATACATTTATACCAAACAATCCCCCTATCTACATTATATATGTTGCTAGAAATAATTCCTAATTGACTAAATATTGGTTCTAGGCTTAAACCTGATACCATATTCCCTGTAGGATCGACCCCAAACTTATTAGGTTTTATCTTTGACCAACGATTGCTTATACTTTATTGAGAGGTGTAATTTAAGCATTATCATCTCACAAAGGACTTTGATTAGTATAGAATCTTTTCAGCTTAATGTCAGGGCCAGTATTATAAAGATTTTGCCAAAAAGAAATTGTTCTTGGAAAAAGGAATCAAGCTCGATAGCTTCTGCGTCTCATCTAAATTTCTACCAAATACTCAGGACCACGGGCTAGATGTTTCTACTTAGGAGACTTGCAATGCTAATAAGACTTGGCTGAGAAATTTTTATGCAAACCTCGATGAGGTTAATCTCTCCTCTCCAGTTGTGAGGATTCACGGAAGGATGGTTGATTTTCAGGAGGAAGCAATTAACAGATTCTATGGGCTACCTGACCATGACTCATCTTTATTCAAAGCAAAATATTATGCCACAAGAGAATGGATAGTGTCAATCCTAGGAAGGAGGTATCATGGGGAACCACAAATAAGGCTATCACTGCTAAATAGTTCACTGTGGAAGCAAGGATTTGGATATCCATAATATGTAGTTAAGTCTCTATGCAAAACTTATTTGATATACCAATTTGGAGAGTCCAAATGGTTGCTTGTGTTCTTGATGACATTCCTATAAATGTCAGATCATGATTATCCAAGAGCTCAGGGAGTATAGGAAGCATACTAGACCGATGCTAATATTTCCTTGTATCATTACTGAGTTATGCACATTAGCATGAGTTAAAGAGGAACCAATAGACACATGGATGGATCCAGAGAAACCAATTCAACCACTAAAGAAGAGAGGAGAAGGTTTTATCAGCAAAGAAAGGAAAAGGAAGAAGACTTCAGAAGCATCCCCTCAATCCACCATTGACAAACCTCCGACCTCAAGCCTTTTTTAGGAGATCTTAGCTGAGATGAGGATGATTCATGAGCTCGCGAGTAAGTTTCCACAGGGACCAGGTGAGACTTCCAAAGGGACCCTCTGTTTTATGAGAGGAATTTGACAGGTATCTGGAAGAGCAGAAGAAGTAGAGGGCTCATTTAGTGACATTTGGAAAAGCTTACAAAGACATAGCTAAAGCATATGGAGAGCTGAGTACCTCGCATGCCAAGATGGTGCAGAGAAAAGAGGAGAGACAAGCTCTTCACCCGAATGTGGAAAGGGGTAAAGGGGTTGTGGAAGGTGCTGAAATCCTGAGATCCACTCCCTACAGTTACACCAGGTGATGAGGATGTGTCCGTCCAGTGGTCCTGTAAGGATGATAATGATGACGATGAGGAGACTAAGAGAGATTGGGAGCCAGTGATGCAGCTTAGAAAGCCTCTACCCCCTTTTATTCACTTCAAACTTTTTATGATATTGAGTTTAGGTAGTGAGGGCACTGCGATATCTTTTGTTGGGGGTGGGATATACTTGGTATTGTTAGATTCTATTGGCTATTGATTTTGTTTTATGCCCTTTTCAGACTTTAAGTTGTTTTTGTTGATATTTATGACACGAATTTGTGGGCTAGTGTTTATTTTAGTTTGTTATTTTTAGTTCATTTATTCGATATTAGTTTTTAACTTTTCTTTTGTATTAGTTCAGTGTTAAGTGATTTTTTCCTGTGATGGAGTGAGTGACGACATTCTTAAGAAAAAAAGTTACAAGATTTGTTTTTGTAGATAGAAGTGTAGTTGGATGGTGTGCAAAAATGTGCATTGTCTTGGTTGGAACTAATAAAATTAGTTGCATAATGTACATACCCCTCCAAAATATTTTTGCGTATTTTGACAAAATCAAGCTGCATGGATAAGAAATAATTTTGAAACAACATTTTGTCTCTTTGTGTGAATCTTGATTTACTAGTTAGTAGTGTTTGGTGTATAACTCCTTTTGTTCTCATTAAAAAAAAGATTAAACCGACTTGAATAATTTGCATGCCATATGTGGTGAGTTTATTTTATAAATCATTTGTTACTTGTGTTATCTAGAACTTGCTCGATTAGTCTTTTAATACTAATCTTGTTTGATTTTGGGTGGAGAAATGACTTTAGGTCTTTTAATATTGATTGATTTTATGTTATCTAGACTCGTTGTTTTCACTTGGGGGTGTGGGGTGCGTGGGAGGATATGTGTAATTGCATTCTAAGTGCTTCCCAAAAGAAAAGTCAAAGAAAGAGTCGTAAAAGATCATTAAAATTATAAATAAGTAAATAAAAACAAGTGAAAATAATGAGTTTTTAATAAATAGGGAAGCTAGAGTGAAAACAATAATGTTTGGTAGATTATGGAAAGGGAGAAAAGAAAAAGTGAGCACGATTTGGAAAATAAAATAAAAAATATTGTGTAGTATTCAAGGAGGGTGTAGTCACTATTATGATAAATTCTTATCCTAACCCTCCTGAAGCCTACATTACAAGCTTTAAAAATTCCTTGTGAGATCTTGGACCGAAAACTTTTGAGTTAGTAGTAAAAGAAAATAAGGGCAAGCTTACGGTATAATCCTTGTAGCATTTGAATTTCTTTGTTGGGTGTGAGTGTTTGTGTATTCATTCCTTGGGTTATTGTATATAGGTGGAGTGTTTTGGGACTTTCTTTCTTATGAGAGCAAGATTGGTGATATCTACAAATTGCGACACTGAGACAAAAGAGTATGCTTTGAGTATTAGTAGCCTTGAGTCGCATCTTAAGTAGTTGTTGTTGTTGCTTGATTATTTTGATTTTTTCATTGCATATTTGAAAATATATTTTTGGAATGAAGGAGTTGTGGTAAAAGGAGTGCAACTTGTGTACTACTTATTAGTATCAACCAAAGCCATGAACTTTTTTTCTTGATTTGAGGAGAATGTAGAGTTGGATGGTTGAGTGTTCATCGAGCTTGAATTGATAATGTCTGGGTGTTATGTTTGATTTTATTTGCTTAAGGACAAGTCAATATTTAAGTTGGAGTTGTTGATGAGAGGTGAAATTACCATTTTCTGTGATCATTTTTTCCATATATTCACGTTTTTTATTCATGATTTAAGGCTACTTATGGTGTGAATTGATTAAGCTTCAGGAAATCTGCATTGAGAACTGACCGAATTGGAAATATGCAAAAGCAGGTCAAAAGGAGCTTAAAATGAAAAAAAAGGAGATGAAGAGGAAAATTGCCAGAAATCACTTGCAGATACCGATAAATTAGAAAAAGTACCAATTTATCGGTCATACCATTCACTGAGAAGATACTGATAAATCAAAAAATAACAATTTATCGATCAGGACACACAGTCTGCAGATACTGATAAATCAGAGAAATAACCAATTAATCGATATGCTAACACAGTCATTGAATACCAAATAATCGATATTCAGCGGATATCGATAAATTGGTTTGAATACCAATTTTTTGGTAAGTCAAAAAAATTCAAAATATTGATAAATCGGTCAGTACCGATAAACCAGCGCTATTGACCAATAAATCAATATTTGCATCTTTGGGAAAAACTAGAATTTCACATTTTTTTGATCCCAACTCTACGTAAAAGCGAACAAGCTCGTCTTGGATGCATCTTTGGAAGTCTTTGGCTAAAATTACAACAAAGAGAGAGCTTGCAATCATCCATCTACACTTTGGGTTGAAGATTTGGTGATTTGTGGTGTTAAATCCTTTACCCATCTCTTCTTCTCCAGTTTTAATTATTTATTTTTAGTGTGTAGAATTAATCTTGTATTCATAATTGATATAAAATTAGGATTTGAATTTGGGTGTTAATATCATCGTATGCCTTGGTATTAATTTAAATTTGTGGATTATTAATTAAGTTTTGTGGAAATAAATTTATTGTGTTTTTAAATTAATTTCTAAAGGGAGTATCCAACCTTTGGACTTTATCATATACTTCGATTGAGCTTGAGAGAATAAATTAGAGTTGGGAAGATAAATTTAGCACGATTTAGAGTTTTGAATTCTATCTTATGGGTTTTAGCTAGAAATAGTAAAATACTAGTGTAGCCTAAAATTGGTTTGGTTGTCATAGTCCTTAGGTCAGCTCGAAAAAACAATGTTAAGTAAGATTCGCTAGTGTTTGAGAGAAACTAGTGAATACTTTAGAATTCAAGGCTAAATCCCAAACTTCATGCTAGATCGATGAATATTTAATTAACTACCATGGATAGTTGATGATTTATTCCCTACTTTGGTTTCTTGTTATTGTTTAGTTGTGATGTATTGATCAACACTTGTTCGTATTTTATATTTGACACCTTTCTATCTTACTTTAACCCCCCCCCCAAACTTTTACTATCCATTCAAGTTATAGTAGTTTTACTTTAGTTTCTTCTCTTACTCGATTACCTTACATATAATTGTTCCTCTGAACTCGACCTCGACTCTTTATTGGGTAAGTATACTTGAAAAATGTTTGTGTACACTTTTAAATTAGTTTCGAAGTGTAATTGAGTGTTACAAAAAACCATAAGTCCACTCCATGACTCATGGACTGCCACTCCACGACTCTTGGTTTTAGTCATGAGGTGGACTTTGGATACTGGAATGTGCATCTCATCCTACAACTTCATACCACGAGTTGTGGTATTCCACTTCATGACTCATGATTTGGAATCATGGAACTAGGCTACAAAATAATTTTCTAGAACTCAATGTACAGTTATAAAGAACGACTCATGATCCTTCACATCACAAGTCGAGGTCTTGACTCATGGACATTCATCAGAACATGAAAAATCTCAGACGAGTTGAAGTTACGGCTCATGGTGTTGCAACACGGGTAGTGATCTAACTCTTAGCCACCTAGAAATTATTTTTAAAATTTAAAAGTCTTAGAATAGGCTTAGAATATTTAATCAAGTATGGAACATTACATTAGCTCATATAAAGAAACAAACGTAGTAGACACAAAACAATTATAATATTAATCAACTAAGATAAATCAGCACATACTAAAAAAATTATTGATTAAATAAATGCATTTTATGATGAAATATCATTTTCCTTCAAATAAACTTAATGATATGGTGAACCAAACACTTCGAAGGTCTTCAAAAAAATCCTAATTCCATCCAATTTCTCAGAAAATCTTATTTGGTTATAAAGGATTCATTGTGAGAAATTTGTTGAGCTCATGAAAAATGATCCAGCAAATGCACGATGAATTTTATTTATTGTAGAGTTGAAATGGACATATGCAATAGTGTTTATCAAAAAGGAACATGAACGGAAGCCCAATTCCAAAGAAATAATGAACTCCAACAGAGAAGTGGAAGGTTAGATTGGGAGCGAGAATAGGGAATATTGAAGGTATCTTTGGTATGGAGGAAAATATATTCAAGAAAATATTTTCTTCTTTTCTCATGTTTATTTGGCTAAAACTTTTGAGAAATATTTTCTCTAGCAAAACAAGTTCCTTCAAAATAAGGAAACGACTTCCTCAATAAAAGTATGGAAAACAAGTTGTAATCTCTCATATCACTCTCAAAATCACTAACTGCACCCCTACCCCATCCATTATCCACCACCCTATAATTTTATTTTACTTAACATCCCCCACCTAACCCAACTCCACCCTCTTTCCCGCCACCCCCCTCCCCCAAAAAAATTAAAATATTTTTTTAAAATTGTCGAAATTCTTTACCACACCCCTACGTCCCACCAACCTCCTAACCCTCTTCCTCCTCCACCCCCCTCTCCCATGCAGAAAAATTATTTTTCATAAAATATTTAAAAATTCTATCTCTACTCTAGCCCCACCTACCCAATGCCCACCTACCTACCCCTACCCCTACTCCTACCCCCAGCCTAATCCTCACCTACCTCCACCACCAAAAAATTAATAATTTTTTATTTTTTAACATAAAATTTATTTCTACCGCACCCCTACCCCCACCTACCTACTTGAAATATTTCTTACCTGATATGAGCTTCAGTACATGTTCTTAGACTTAATAAATTGAAAAAATATTCCTAGATGGCCACAAGTGAGGATCACGATTCGTAGAGAGGACTTCACTCCACTAGATCAGCCTAATAGTTTCATGTCCTGCTAAGTTGCTATGAGTTAGTAATATGATATGTAGAGTGAAGATCATGAATTAGTACTGTGTAATCGTGCTTTGAGTTTTAGAAGTTCAATTTTCAGCTAAGTTTCCACAACTTTACTTAACGAATTGTGAAGTGATACATCATGAGTCATGAATCCAACCTATAGGGTAGGATGACAATTCCTGTATCCAACCACCATCCCACGACTCAGTTCACAAGTCGTGGAGAGACACTCCATGAGCCATGAGGTGACTCATGGTATGGCTCTTTTAGTTTTTTGTTTAGTTAATAAAAGGTCGTTTGGTTATTTCCCATGCCCTTTTCCCTTAATCCCTTGTCACTTTGGATTCCTAATGAGCTATTATCAATACTCTAATACTCTAATTTCCTCATTCTTAGCTCAATCTGATAAAGTTAAGGGTTTTTTCTCAAAAACTCTCTCTAAGCAAGGTTAGGGTTTCTAATCAAGGGTTGTATTTGTAGCATCTTGTTCATCAATTTTCCACCACTGAAGTGCTTCTTATAAGTGGCTAATGAAAAAGGATCCTTTCCATCCTTCTTCCCAAAGATCCCTTCTCTTAAAGGATTGAAGTTGTAGAAACGTGTTTAGAGGTTCTTAATTAATATATACTGAGATTTTCTTATTATATAATTTTCTGATGATTTCGAGTTTAATTATGGAATTATCATGATCTTTGTTAAATTAGTCTTCATAAATTACGATGATTTTAGAAATTATAGTAGAAGTTGATGGGAGTCTTGAAGTATGAGTTAATTGATGTTTTTAAAGTTTATTCTTAAAACTTGAATGTAGAGTATTGAAGTGTCATAAATTAATGACTTTTACATGATTTTGAAGCTAATTATGAAGCATGTATAAATTGAGAGTTTTCAGCTAATTAGGCCTAATTGGGAAGTGTTGGTAATGTGTTTTTTGCTTGAATGACAAGCTGAAGTAAAAATTGACTATGAAGTTTTAAATTGAAATTTATGAAAAAAAAAAGCTACCCATTGTGATTTTATATTGATGTTTTGGGCTAATTGGTTCCATTGAGGATGTTCCATTAGTCTAGAGAGTTGAAGTTTTAGCTTGGCTAGCATTTTCCATAAGGAAATTCTGCTAGTCATGAGAGAGTTGAATGTGAAGTATCAGTATTTTACGGGAGGAGTATTAGCACCGAGAGGTTGGGTACGAGGTCCTTATACCCGAAACCTGTGTAGCCAAATATAAGATTTTGTTATGTCTGAATGAGTACTTATTTTGATGAGAGTTAGTGGATCCACTAGGCAAAATTGTAGGCTCATATCCTGACAAGGTATGGAGGCCCCTCTACATGGGGTAATATGTAGACTTCATTGCTAAGGCATGAGGTGTGTCGGTTATAGAGGCCCTTGAGTAAAGTGAAGCTATCCATTTGAAGAAAAGAAAGTAAAAGAAGGTTTTTAACTGAGACTTTATTCTTTTGCTAAAAACATTGAGTTTGAGCTATTTAATTGAGTTTACTTATTACTCTTGAAAGTGAAGCATTTTTAACAAATTCTGTTAAACTGTATATAGCTGATTAATCAAATTTATATATTTCAAAATCCAAAACCGATAATTTTAGAAATAAAAACCAAACCCACCTAAAATAACCGAATAACCGAAACCAAAATTTAAAAAAAAATCAATTCAATTCAGTTTTTTTATTTCAACCAAATTGTGCCCAGCACTAAGTGTGAGTGAGTTAAGTTTTGCACGAGCCAAAGGTCCATCCATGGCTACTGAGGCAACTTAGTCGCCAGGAATGTCGATCCTGCAAAGGGGGTGACTTCGGAATATGACACCACCCCACTAACCCCCACCAACCCCAACCCAAGTCACCAAAAAATTTAAAATATTTTCTTAAAAAAAGTTTCTACCCCACTCCCACCTTCTACCTATCTATCCATCCCTATCCCTACCCTACACTCTCATCCCCACCTACTACAATCCAGTGCCCTTCCACTCTCCACCACAATATCCATTACTCTACCTTTATCATTCTTATTATTTTATGTTAGATATATACAAATAAATACTTTTAGAAAAATATATATTTGCATACTGAATACAATTAAATGAGTAGAAAACAACTTGCTTTTTTTGAGAAAAACTTTTCTTGAAAAAAAAATCATGAAAATTATTTTTCTCTATACCGAGCACATCCTGATATTGATAAGTTTTTATTGAAATTGGAGCCTAAAATTAAAGGATATATATATATATATATTAAACTTTTATCTTTCTTTTGCCCAAATTTAGAGCCTACACTTTTTGCTAATCTACTATATTTGGTAAACTGTTGTTATTTTTTATAAATACGAAAAATACTTATATGTTTCGTGATAAAGGTACTTAAATAGTTATATCGTGTGTATGTCTAACAATAAGATTATATACAACTCCCCTTTGCAAGTCACTGCAATGGCACTACTCATAACAAACACCTCTAAGTAAAATAAATAATTATCTCCAATCAGAGATATGGTTCCAACTGGTCAAATACAGTGCATAAAGATTAAAATATCACTTTAGGGAGGGAAAGAAGCACATAAACCCTCACAATATATTCCATAATTATTAATTAGTTAAAAAATGATTTAAAATAACCCTAAACTATGACAATATTTGTTATAACACACTCCAACTTTGTGATAGTCATTACTATATTTAAGTTTTTTTGTCATATATTTAACAAGCTAGTTGGACAACGACGTGGGTCTACGTACAGTGAGCGCATTAAGAGAAAAATAAAATGCTACAAATATATCATTCGTTTTCCACGTTGCAATGCACGTGGTGTTTATTTATTTCAACTTCAGATCACCCAAATAAGAAAACTCACATTGCTGAGTTTAATAGCATCCATTAACGAATCTTAGAGGTAAGTTTGGTTATTTTTTTCCAAATTTATTCTCTTTACTGTTAGGCTCTATTCTCTTGGACTGAAACAGATCTGATCTGATCTGATCTGATTTTATTGGATCTGATCTGATTTGATCTGAATATAATTGAAATAATAATTAGAAAATTAATAAAATTGTAAGTATAATAAAAAAAATCAAAAATTATATAAATAATTAATAGTAATAATAAATAATAAATTATGAATAATTGATATTAATAAATAATAATAATAAATATAAATATAATTACCTTTCATATTTTTGTTGTTATTGTCTAACTCTTTTTTAATTAATTTTTTTGTATTTTTTTATGTGAATTTTCCTTAATATTTATGTAACAATTTGTACACAAAATTGTTATTACCTTTTAATCCCTATTCCAATCCTTGTCTTTTAATTATTTACTTTCTTAAGTATAATATTACCTTTTGCTCTCTCTCCCGTTGATTTTAATTTATTTTTTTCTTCCTCTTTTATTATATTTTTATTTTGAATTAGTAACTATGCTAGATGTTTAACTTGTGTTAATTTCAAAAAAGAGAACGTCACACATTTTATATTAGTGAAAAAAATAATATAGGGACCCAAATTTACTTACTCGTGGCAATCTTTCGACCGCCCAATGACCTATAACACTAGTCACTACTCCCACTGGGGCTAGAAACTCAAAAAGTCATAGGCTAATCCTATTAAAATTTGGTTGGGCTTATGAAATTATCCCATAGTCCAATCCTATTAAAAAAAGATTGGGCCAAACCTATATAAACGACTCTAAGTAAATAGAAAGAAAGATTTGCACAAAATACAGGACCAAAACAACAATTCGCCAAAAGTTGGAGGGGTTAAAAGTATCATATCCAATAAAATGAAAGGAGTTTAACCCTATAAAACATCCTATTTTGCTTTACTTAGCTCATTTCTCATATCAAGTTTTCAGGGCAAACAAATAGAGAGAGAAAAGAGAAGAACATTGCGGCACCCCACAAAGCATCCAAAATCCACTGGTAATTACCACATCTAAGCCACCTTTTTTTGTAAAAATTATACAACTTTTTAGTTCGTTATTAATCCTATATTAGTAGATTTGTACATGTAAATGTGTATATGTGAATACAAATGTTTTGAATTTGTTCATGTGTTTATGGACATCATTAATCTTCCGATTTATGATATGGGTTTTGTTCTTATTTACCTATACTGAATGAAAAATGGAAT
>JBDJHY010486211.1:6578-17325 GCA_039654485.1 Withania somnifera | reverse complement strand
TCATATAGAGAGAGTAGAATAGAAGCTTCCACACCTATGGTATGGAGTCAGTATATGGATTCATTCATGTCTTAGTAAGTTCCCCAGAGTGTTCGCGAGGAAATTAGAGAGCAGTTTGCCAACTTGCTGTAGACCTTGGTATTAAGGAGAGGTTGTAGACCTTGGGATTGAGGGAGACACATGTAGTTGATTTTATTGGGTATCAGTTTGAGGGTTGGGCCAAGGCCTAGTAGAGGTCATATAGTGAGAGTAGAACAGAAGGTTCCATACCTATGGCATAGAGTTAGTATGTGGATTCATTCATGTCTTAGTAAGTTCCCCAAACTTAGAGACCACAGTTTGCCGACTTGAAATGGGGATTGATGAAACTTTTTAGGTATAAGGCTCGATTCATGCAGTTTTTGAGCCTCTATAGAAAGTACCATAACTGACTATAGGTGGTCGGGCAGTGACCCAAGGTGGTTGTGGTGGGGGCCAGAGTGATGCTGTCAGTTTTATTTCATACTTAATAGAGTCTAGGGAGGGGCTTCTAATGAATTATTTATGGATACATTAATTCATTTGTCACCTGCCAACCTTGCTATTGTTTGACGTTGGCTCTACGTACTCTTATGTTTCTGTGTACTTTACGCACCGTTTAGGTGTTACATATGAACCTTTATATATGCTCATGAGTGTCTCTACTCACATAGGTTAGCCAATAGTAGTGGATAGGATTCACCAAGCTTGTATTGTGACCATTTGGGGGTTTGACAATCGAGCTAATCTTGTGTCTCCATATATGGTTGACCTTGATGTGATCCTTGGCATGGAAAGGTTATCCCCTTACCATGCGGTCCTGGATTCTTTTTCCAAGACCTAGACATTATCAGTGCTTGGTGTGCCTTAGGTAGTGTGGCAAGGTCCTATTAGCCACTCTTGGTGCCAGTGGTATCTAATATGCAGGCTAGTAGATTCTTAGCCAGGGTTTGTAATTCTTACATAGCTTATGTCCATGATATTAGTGTCGATCCTCCTTCCTCTGAGTTTGTTCCCATTATTAGAGATTTTCTTGATGTCTTCCTTGATGAGTTTCCTGGCCCCCACCCGATCGTATTGTTGTTTTTCCATAGAGACTGAGTCGAGCAATAGGACTATTTTTATTGCACCTTAAAGAATGATTCCAATAGAGTTGTGGGAGCTCAGGATCTGGTTGCCAAAGGCTTTATCCTGCCTATTGGTTCACCATGGGACGCCCGAGTGTTATTTGGCAAAAGAAAGATGATACTATACGTATCTGTATTAACTATATACAGTTGAACAGGCTTATCGTTAAGAGTAAGTATCCTTTTATGTGATTGATGACCTTTTTTATCAGTTTTAGGCTGGTGTGGTATTCTTGAAATTGACTTGAGGTTGGGTTATCACCAGCTGAGGATTCAGGCTAGCGACATCCCAAAATCTTCTTTTGAAACCTGATATGGACGCTATGAGTTCCTGGTTATGTAGTTTGGAACGAGTAATGCCCCAGTCGCATTTATGGATCTTATGACCAGAGTTTTCATATCGTACCTCGATTCTTTTATGTTTTTGTTTATTGATAACATCCTTATTTACTCTTAGAGCTTGGAGCATCATGAGGAGTATTTGAGAATTGTACTCCATACTTTGAGGACTGAGTAGCTTTATGCAAAGTTCTCAAAGTGTTCTTTTTGGGTAGACTTTTTTGCATTCTTAGGTAATTTTGTATCTCCAACTGGTATCAATGTGGATTCAGTGAAGGTTTTAGCCATCCATGATTGTCCTCGACCAACAACTCCTGCTAAGGTCCATAGTTTTGTTTGGTGAGTGGGCTATTACATATGATTCGTGTGAAGATTTTCATCTATAGAAGCTCATATGACTAGACTAACATAGATGGATGTTCCTTTTTTTGTGGTCTTTGTATTGTGAGTCTAGTTTTCTAAGGCTTAAGGAATTTCTCACTTCGGCACTAGTATTGTCACTTCCAGTCGAGGGCCAGTAGTATAAAGTTTATTGTGATGCCTCTAGTATTTGATTGGGATGTATGTTGATGCATTAAGGTAAAGTCAGTGTGTATGTTTCACGTCAGTTGAAGTCTTATGAGAAAAAATACCCCATAGTGATTTAGAGTTTACAGCGGTAGTTTTTTCTCTCAAGATTTGGAAACATTACCTCTATAGATTTTATTGTGAGATTTTTATCGATCTTCGCAGCCTACAATATATACTGAGCTAGAGGGAGATCAATCTCAAATAAAAGAGATGGATTGAGCTCCTGAAGGACTATGACATCAACATTTTTTACCATCCAGGAAGAGTGAATGTTGTTCCAGACTCCATAAGTTGGAAAGCTGTTAGTATGGGTAGTTTACTACTACCTTAGCTTCAGAAGAGCCTTTAGCATTGGGCATTCAGTTGTTGGATAACATTTTGGTCCGAATGGATATATAAGATCTGAGCAGGTTCCTTTCACATGTTTAGGATATACCTACTTTATTTGATCTGATCCAACAGCGATAGTACAAGGACAGTTCCTTGGTTCATATTCGAGAGTTGTTTTTTAGAGGTGATTACAATGGTGCATCTTAGGCTCTGATGATTTATTGTGGATGGGTAGCCGTATTTGCATTCCCAGGATTGGTTATTTGATTCAGACTATTCTTCGTTAGGCTTACCATACTATATATTCCATATGTTCGAGCATAGCAAAGATGTGCAGAGATTTGGGATAGCACTACTGGTAGCGTCGTCCAAGATTGAATATTACCAGGTTTGTTTCCTAATCCTTGAACTACCATAAGGTGAAGTTGAAGAACCGTAGACCTAAGGGTGTGTTACAATGACACCCAATCGCTGAGTGGAAATAAGAGAGGATTAATATAGATTTTTTTTCCTGGACTCCCTTGTACTTCAGATGGTCATGATTGTCTATAGGTCATCATGGATCGATTGACCAAATCCACTAACTTTTTACTGACTTCATCGTCTTGGAGTTCCCAGCGACATCGTCTTGTATGTTAGGTATATTGTTCATTTGCATAGAGTTCCTTTTTCAATCATATAAGACCAGGGTATATAATTTACTTTGTTGTTCTATAGGACAGTGCAGCAAGAGATGGGTACATAAGTAGCACTGAGCACGACCTTTCTCCCGTAGACATATAGGCAGTCAGAATATAGTACTAAGGTACTCTAGAATTGTTCGGCTTCGGGCTTCTGTTTTTTATTTTAGGTTCTAGGATCATCATTTGTCTATGGCAGAGTTTTCTTACAATAACATCTGTTATTCCAGCATCCAGATGGCACCAATCAAGGCTTTGTATGGCATGTGTTATATATTGTTGATTGGTTGGTAAAGTAGTGTCAAGAGCTTACCATAGATTTCTAAATTGATTTGATATTCTATAAAGAGAATTAGGATAATTTATGACAAATTACGGATAGCACAGCTCACAGAAGAGCTATATAGATCATAGACATCGGCCTCTAGTTTTAGAGTTAGGGACACGGTTTTCTTACAGTTCTTACTCATGAAGGGTGTTATGAGATTTAGTTGGAGGGTCAAACTTATCCCCAGAGTTATCGGGCCATATGAGATTATAGATCGGATCAATGAAGTTTCCTATATATTAACCCTTCCTCTAGAAATAGTCGATATTCATTCGGTGTTTCATGTTTCTATGCTTCATCGTTATGTGTCAGATTCCTCCCATGTTCTTCATTTTGAGTCAATTCATATAAACGACAGATTGACTTTTATTGAGAAAACTGAGGCCATTATTAACAAAGAGGTGAGAAGGCTTAGATCTAGATATATTCCATTGTGAGGGTTCGTTGGACTCATCTCCCAATCGATGAAGCTACCTAGGAGAAAGAGAGGGATATTTGAGGCTGAGTATAGCCTTTCACCCGCAGATAGATGGGCATTCAGAGCGGACTATTCATGTACTATAGTATATGCTTTGGGATTATGTTTTTTTATTTCGGGGGTAGCTGTGATCAACATTTTTCTTTCATAGAGTACTCTTACAATAATAGCTACCATCACAGTATCTAGATGGCAAAATTTGAGGCTTTATATATTAGGTGTTGTATTGTTGATTAGTTTGTATAGTAGTTTTGAGATCTTACCGTAGACTTTTGAATTGATTTGAGATTCCATAAAAATTTGGATTATTCAGGATAGATTACGAATAGCACAGAGTCGACGGAAGAGCTATGCAGGCCATAGACATTGGCCTATTAATTTTAGTGTTGGGGAAATAGTTTTCTTATGGTTCTTGCCCATGAAGGGCGTTATGATATTGGCGAGAGGGGAAATCTTAGCCCCAAGTTTATAGGGACATATGAGATTAAGGAGCTAACCGGTCAAGTTGTCTATATATTAGCCCTACCTACAGAATTATTTGTTTTTCATCCAGTGTTTCATGTTTCTATGCTTTGTTGTTATGTGCCAGATCCCTCCCATATACTTCATTTTGAGTTAATTCAATTGATTGACCAATTGAGTTAAGTTGAGCAGCATGAGTCTATTATTGATAGAGAGGTAAGACGGCTTAGATCAAGAGCTATTCCAATTTGAGGGTTCGTTAGACTCACCTCCTAGTCAAGGACGATACCTGGGAGACAAAGAGGGATATGCATCCCAATACCCGTATTATTTGACTCTCTAGGTACTCCCTTCCTTCCTTAACTTTCATGGATCAAAGTTCCTATAGTGGTGAATGTTGTAATGATCCTCGATACTATTTTGGTGTTGTCGTTATTCTTTCATACATAGAGAGTTCCTGTAACTTCCTTAAGTCATTCATGGCTTGCTGGGATCGATAGATTGGTCCTGGAATTTTTTATAGTTTTATTCCTTTTTAGTCGTAGCTTATTTGAGATTTACATAGCATATATAATCCCTAATGGCATTTTTTGTCTCTTCCATTAAGTATGGAACATCAATTACTTAAAAACTCCATATATGGAGTTTTGAAATTAGACCCCGTTTCCATTCCATACAGGTTTTAGACCATTTTTAGGACCCCAATACCAGTGCTTAGCGCGATCATGATAGTTAGACGTGATTCCGCCAATGTCCAAATTTTCCCTTTAATGCAATCGCACTAAGATGATGCGATCTTGCTATGACTAGTCTATGGATCTTAATGCGATCGCTTTGGGAGGGCGCCACTGCGCCACTACCTGTAAGGCCTATGTAAGGTTCTTTCATCATTTTCTTGATGGATTCTGTATGTTTTCTCCAAAAAATCTTACATTTCAAGGTCCAAATCAGTATGATTCAGATACCTTTTGGTGTTTTTCTCCGTGGAAGTGTATCCCAGTAATTCTACCAGTGTTCTTACTGAATAATTCTTTGATTCTTCTTTATTTATTAGGTTTTCTACCTTACATAAACTTTCTAAGTTATATCTTCCATTTCTACTATTAATTTGATCTTGTTTTGTACCATATGATCTATGAGTTGTGCTCCATGGGTTAGTAGAATATTTTTTTTTTTTGAGCTATTAGGGTTTAATGATACATTTTTTGTTTAGATTTAGCAATTCTATTTATATAGAAAAATGGGTCTTGTTTTACTTGTCTTGACATGTTTGTTACATTTTCACTAGCCTCATGCGACTCCGAGCTTCCTATGTGATTTTTGGATATTTAGGCATGCTTCTCAAGGATATCAGTGGGTATCAGTGTTAGTGTGGGTATCAGTGTGGTATATGCATGGGCTCCAGCTTGGGGATGGGATTTCTTTTTGGGCCCCAATATGCTTATTCTCTAGGCCTATGGCCTACTTAGCTGGCTTGTAGCTTAACTACTTAACCTAGGGCTATATTTCCCTAACCGCGTGTTCAATGCCGACTCTGGAATGTAGTGTTAATAAAAGTAACATTGTTAATTCTTATTATTATATTCTTACTCTTGATCGTAGTGAGGTCGGGGAGGGGATTATAGTAGTAACTAGAGCTTGGTAGTTATCCCCTCATTTAGGTTGGTAGCTTTAGAGATAATCTTTGTAGTTTGATTATTCTGTGTTCTACTTGAGTTGTTATGTGTTATTAAAGCAGGTGTGGTCTCTTTGGGCCACAAATAGCTGGGTACAACTTTTCTGGGTACTTAGCAACCTTAGATTTGTTAGGCTACTAATTATTTCTATGTAACATGCATGCCTTGAATGTTTTAAAAGGTAAATTGTTTTGATAGGTTAATAATCAGAAACTGATTTATTATACATATTTATACTTTCCACGACTATGCTTATGAGCAGTATGGAGCTATTTTCTCACATTATTGAGGCTATTGTTGAACTATCACTGTTATTTCTAGACATTGGTTACATGTTGGCAGTTGGGTTCTACTGAGATTATATTGTTTCCTACATGGATGGACTTGATTTCCAATGAGATATGATATACGGGCTAAGCCCGATTTTTGGCCTTTTGGCCCTATGACTATGGCATTGATTGACTTTTAGGAGTATTTCTTTACGTGGGATTGGATCCCTCCATGGACCCTCCGACCTAGGTCGCCATGCCCGGGGTATGTTGTATGGACAAGAGAGCGATATACTAGGGTAGGTTGATCAAGTATACCAGAATCTTTTGTGGTTCCTCTCCTGATAGAGTATCGGGGAGAGTGAGTATGGGGACTATTTACTTATTAGCACCTATGCATTTCATCCTTTTGTGTTTGGTTGTTCTCTTTAGGGATTAAAAGGGAGTACCTGTTCGGTTACTTGGTTTCCTGAGTGTTCCTACCATTAAATAGGGTGTCGATCGGGTTTGTTTTCTTGTATCCTTTGTTTGTTCCCTGTCTATTACTAGTACTATTTGTGCACTGATTGTATTTGTTGTTAGCTTAACTTATTAATGGATTTTTACTCTCTTATTGGTTTTTCCTTATGTTAGTCACGTTAGATGTCCAAATACATATCTCTTTTAGTCATGAGCTTGTGTCCCAGGTTTGGTGGGTTATAGCCTGATAATAACCCGTCTTTATACTTGTTTGCTAGTACTACACAACTGGTAGTTGACCCTGTACTGTACATACTTTCTATTACTATATTTATCGTATTTCTATTGTACTTTATGTGCCGTTGTGCCACTTGTTGTTTACCACTCTTTACCTTGGTTATGCCTATTTTTATCGGTCTGCCTATGATGCCTACTAGGTACCCATTATTTTAGTACTCATGCTACAGTTTTACATCTCTTTGTGATGCAGATCCTAGTACGAACCAACAACACAGACACGCTCACGCTAGATAGCTGGTATGACTCCCGTAGATATCACTAATTATTTTGTGTCATTGCTGAGAAATAGTTTTTTTTCCAGTATCAAAGTTATCCTAGTTGGGTCTTGGATGACTATTTTGTAGTTTTTGCTCATTGTGGGTTGTATTTCATACTTTCTGAATATAGATGCTCTACTGCCATGATACCATATTCTGAAAAGTTATGTATAGTTTCATACTTCGTGTCCTATTTTTATTTCTCTTGTTTATCTCCTTCCTCTTTTATGTGGATTATTTGTATTGTCCCATCGCTATTTTCTCTAGGCTAGGTTAGGCTTGTTTGCAGGTGAGATATGGATTCCATCATAACTTAATTTATGGGCCGTGACATTACCTTTCTTGAAAGACTTTGATATTTAGACCAACTTTGTATAAGCTATTACTTAGTGAATTCATACAGTTACTACCTAGTTTTTGGTATAATAGAGGATTGCTCTTAAATATTTTACTTTTATATTACTTTAAGCATTTATTTTTGGCTTTTATATTAAGTTATTCGTTGGTCAGGATGACCTAGCGGGATAGGAAGAAGGTTCCATCATGTTTGATTTTTGGGTCGTGACATGTTGATAGTTAGGAAGACTTAGATTATGCTTTAATTAAGTATGGTAAGGTTTTGTGTAGGCTTGAATCTAAGAAGTGGGTGAATGAGGTTGATCGTGTCATTGTTGATTCTCACAATCTTTATAGTTGTAACTTTAAGTGGTGATGAGAAGTACTATGTGATCGGTGGTTGCTATTTAATAATAAGCTTTAACTCTAGATGAGTAATATAGGATGAACTATTGTAGCATGAGAGTTGGTTATTAATTTATTGTATGATGTAAGTATGCTAGAAAAAGTGTTTACCCTTCAGTGATAGGCTTAGAGGAATCCAAGAGTCGTTTCAAAGAGATGATCTAAAAACAATCTAAGTGTAGATAATGGTAATTCTTAAAGAGGAAGTTTTCCATTTCAGATGTAAAGTGATTTTCTGACCTTGTAGAGTGGTTGGTTGTAGGTCAGCTTAGGGAGGGAGTCACAGACTTTGAATTATTTGCTTTTGTCTAAGGGGGAGATGTAAGATGAAGAACTAGTCATGTTTTGTGACCCTATTAAGTATTTAGTACACAATGAGGAGTTAACCTCTTCAGTTATATATGTATCCCTTCTTAGTTATATCTTGCATGGTAGAGTTACATGAATATCATTGTGTCTATTAGTGCATTATTTGATAAAATGATGATAGTTGAGGTTAGTCAATGTAGCTTGTAGCATTACATGAGTCGAGTCCTTATGGATGTATTCATGTGCTATTTGATAAATCTATAGTAGTTGATTGCATTTATGATTCTATATTAGGCAGTCCACTGAGTTAGTATCTTAATCATGTTTGGTAGGTTTGGTGATTTCTGAGGGAATGCCGTACACAACTTATTAGTTTCTTCAACTTTCCTCTTAGCTTTGAATTGAGTTTCTATTCGAGGAAAAATGATCTCAAGGAGTAGATATTGTAACACCTCGAAATTAATCCTTGATGTTTCTTGAGCTTAATAAAAAGGGTTAGAAATTGTTTTAGAAAAAAATTAAACAGTTTTTTTTAGACGCGCAAGTCCACGGACTGTGGAATGAGTTAAAGGGTTGTGGAACCTGTACCTGAAGTGTTCCAGCTAAGATGCTAAGTACTAGTAGGTCCAGTCAATTGGTTTGATAGATCCTCGGTAAAACCCTTTCAATGATCCAATATGCCAAGTTTAAATCCCAACTTTTGATAAGGCATTTGAAAGACTGCAAACTTGTTTGACTATTCATTATTTGAGTCATCATTCCTTTTCAATAGAAAATTGAAATATTCAACTTTTCATGATGGATTTGAAGGACTGTAGAATGGTTTGATGGTCCATCTTATGCCCCATTAAACTTGACCAATAAATTATTACTTGATCCTATGTGTTAGTAGAAATTTCTAAGTTCATGAATAGTTTTGGGTGTGAATTAAGGTTGTAAGGAATCCCTAGCACAATGCCAAGTTGAAAATTTTCTTACAAATTGAATTTTCACATATGTTATTTTAAGGATCAATCTCAATGATCATATATCCCAATCAATGAAGAGTTATTTCATCCATATCCTATAAAATAAAAGTTATATGAAATATTTTCCAACACAATAAACGACTCGTCAATCCGAGTCCGAAGTAGAGAGAGTTTTGACCATTTTAGTAAAGAACTATCAAACAGTCTATTTTGACGGACTGTCAACCATCTTGTGAAAACCTTCCAATCCCAATTTAAGTTTGTCCTTCTTAAGGGTGTTTTGGACCTTCTCCTTTCTTTCAAACTAAATCCTTGGTTTTTTCGCTTCCCTTGAGATGGGTAAGCACCTAGATCCTATATTTTCTATTCATTACATTATAATAAAGCTAGAAGAAGATTTTCTCCCAAGTTTTCTCTCAAGAACCAACATAGGGTTTCTCCCCTCTTCCTCCAATAGAAAGATATTCTCCTTCCAAGTATTTTATATAGTCTTAGCTATTCCCAATCACTAGCTATGAATTTCTAACAAGATTCAACCATACAATTCACCAATTTTCAAGAAAAGTAAATCAAGATTTTCAAGAACTCAAATCTTAGAATGTTAAGAACTTAGGGTGTAATGACCCTTAAGGTCATTTTTCTGATTTCTGTGCATTTTGACTATTTTACCCTTTCTATTGTTGCATTATGCTAAAATATATTTGATTCCTTGATTCATGAATGGAATGAACTTTGAGTAATTTTGTGGAAAATATGAGTTTTGAAGCTTATAAGTGAGAAATATGGACTTTAGGAGTCATTTTTGGTTTGATGCCTCGAAACAATAATTTGCTAGTTCTATCAACCTCGAGATATCGACTTCTAGAAGCACCTTTGTTTTTTTCTTTAACACAATTGTGGTAGTTTTGAGTAGTTTGATGGGATAAAGTTGAAATCTTAAAGGAATTATTAACTTTGGTCAACATTAAAAAATTAGAGTACCTTATTCAAAATCTAATGATTTTGTTTGATTTGGGAAGCATTTTTTGGCCATGAAAGAGGTCCTTTTTATTTTTGTTAAGCCCTATAGTATTCTAGTCTTTTTGGTAACTTTAGTTCAAAATAAACTCATGCAGAGTACTGGATCAAGGAGACGTTGTATAAATATTTTGATGGTTCCTTTGAGTTTGGAACATCGAAATTAGTATGGTAATATGGTTTTTTTGCATGGGATTTGTATCAAATCACGAGGGTCCATTTAGATTATATTTTACCTTAAAGGTTGTTTTTTCTATTGTTATTGGTGTTGTAACCAACCTTACCTCGCAATCACGGGGACATGAGTCTTTTGTGCATTGTGTTAGCAGGCGGAATTCCATATTCTCAATGAGTAAAAGTCTTTGAGGGTCACGATATCATGGAACTCTCGACGAGTCCAACTTCTCGGTGACCGAATA
>JBDJHY010486101.1:0-17326 GCA_039654485.1 Withania somnifera | reverse complement strand
AACTAATCTTAGCCAAAAGTCATACTTGGAGAATTTGGCGTAGAGCTTGGGGTCATGAAGAGTTTGGAGGAAAATTTTCACATGATTTCATGATCTTTATAACTTTTGGAATATACCAGAATATCATCAATAAACACTATCACAAACAAGTCTAAGAATATCTTAAAGACTCTATGCATGAGATTTATGAAGGCTGCGGGAGCATTAGCAAATAACATATCCACAAAATCAAAGTGACCATAATGTGTTCTAAAAGTTATCTTAGGAATATCTGACTCCTTAACGTTAAGTTGATGGTTGCCTAAACGAAGGTTAATTTTTAAAAAATGACTAGCACCTTGCAATTGACCGAACAAGTCATTAATCTTAGGAAGAGGATATCTAAATTTGATTGTTACTTTGTTCAATTGGCGATGATAGTCAATGCACATTCTGAGTGAGCCACCTTTATTTCATACAAACAAGACAGGGGCACTCCATGGAGACATACTAGGGCGGACAAACCCCTTGTCTTAATGATCAGCTAATTGATCCATAAGTTTTTTGAGTTCAACAGGTGCCATTCTATATGGAGGAATGGATATAGGTTGAGTACTAGGATTAAGGTCTATCCTAAAGTCTATCTCTCTTTCAAGATGAACTCCAGGTAGATCCTCGAATACATCTACAAAATCTCTAATAATTGGCATGGAATGAATGTCAGGAATTTCAAACTTAGGATCCTTGACTCTAACCAAATAATAAATACTTCCCTTTGAAATCATCTTTCTATCCTTAAATTATGACATGAACTTACCCTTAGGAACAGTAACACTACCAATCTATTAGAGAATGGGCTTATTATAAAGTCAGAAATGGGAAACTCTAGTCCTACAATCCATAGTGGCATGAAAAGAATATAGCTAATCCAAGCTAATAAAGACATCAAAATCCACCATATCTAACTCGAGTAAATCATCAGGGAAGATTTCATCATAGATTGAAATAGGGAAATTACGATAGACTCTTTTGGATAGAATGGTCTCACCTACTGGAGTAGTGACACAAAAGGGTTCTGAGAGATTTTGGGGATTAACTGAAAATTGATTAGCAACATAAGGTGATATGAAGGATAGCACCAGGGTCAAGCAATGCATACACATCAATGTTGTAACTCTGAGCATACCTGTAACAAAATTAGTAGTTTGCTCCTATTTCCCATTAGTAATATCTCCCTTAGGATTGGAGGAGGAACTGGTGCAAGTGCCGGTGGAGCATGATTGGCTTGATGGTTTGATTGACAAGGAGGCATGATCTTAACTGTGCAAGCACATGTTAGATAGGAAATTGTAGGAGTTAAACTCCGAAGAACAAAATAAGACATGAACAAAGAGAAACCTTTCCTAAATGCGTAGTAGCCTCTAAGTTATAAGTATATGGCCATTCATACACATAACAAAGACTCCATCTTATGCTGGCTTTCAAACATCCTAGGACACACTTGACCTAGTGCTCTAATACCAAGCTTGTAATGCCCTGGAGTCACCCTTAGATGTCACAGGGCATCCTCCACTATTGGGTTTCCCCAATAGCTTTAGACGAACCATCCTAGATAAATCATGCTCTAATATACACTCGTATGTAGAAGCATAACTAAGTAATATCAATATAGTATCTATGGTAGGACCATCTCACGTAAGTCAATAAAAGAAATACCATAATAAACGATAACTCAATATCAATTCTAACACATTTGTCCAAAAGGCACTAAGTAAAGCTAGCTCTAGGCTGCTATGGACAAGTTCAAAGCTAACCTTAGAGTCAAATTAATACAAATCAAAATAGTATTAAAGTTTAATATCGGTATCTAGAAAAATAACAACTCAAAAGATGACTCCAGTTCCCAGATCATAGAAACTTACCACTGTCTCAAAATCTCAGAAGGTAAGCTCAGTAACCAGAAGTGGATGGAAGGTCACCTGAGCCTACATGGATGAAGGCCATGAAGTGCAAAATAACTGTCAGTACTGCAATTATTGAGTAAGAAGAAAAGGTAAGAAATAGTAGGTAAATGCAACATGCTCAATGTAATTAAGTGACCATATCAAGTGATTGAATCATGAATTGTTATGCAATGTATGAGAAATAATAATGCCAATATATCCTTGTACCAATCTATGGAAATGTTAATAGTGAAATCAATGTATTAAATTACTCAAATTAAAATATATCAAGTTCAAATATAAGTGTGGAAGCTTCTATAACTGACATATAAAACTACATGAGTAAAATATAGAATCCAGCATACTCTTGCTGAAAGGGATATATCACCCTTCCACGAGCGTGTATTGTAACTTTGCCTAGTGGATCAAACTAGAAATTAACATGAAAGGTATTTGGCTTTTTCATATATAAATCTTATGCTGGCAATATAATTTGGGACTTATTCCCTCGGTGTTAATACTATTCCCAAATATACTACTCCTAAATCAATATCCTTGAAAAAATTGCTCAATATTCTCATGTCTAGCCTCAATTAGTGATAATTCTCATGTGAAGCCCTCAATGGGTGATAATTCTCATATCCAGCCTCAATGGACGACAATTCTCATGTCCAAGCCCTAATGGGCAATATTCATATCAATATTCTCAAAACTTTTCCATGTCAAGGCATTATTATAAATCTTTATTTAGTCAAACTTATCAAATTTTAATAGTAATGACTTGAAAAAATCACGTATTCAATAATTGATGAAATTTCCCTTGTAAATATTTCATTACACTTTTAAATCCATGTCAAATCAACCAAATAATGATTCAATTATATCATGATTTCATGAAGTATTATATACAATAAAAATTGACCATAATCATAAGTAATAACCCCATAATATAATATAAAATAGTGGACAATTATTGAGATAAAAATCAATAATTTAATACAAAAATGCAAATAGGGTTCTTGGGCATAAGGGCGAAAGGAAGCCCTTATTAATGATCCCATTTACCTGGAACATAGAAAACTTGAAGCCTTTTGAAAAAAATCAAAGAATAAGCTTGAATTCGTAAGAAACTTGATGAACCCTAGATAGCTAGCTTGAGAGAAAATAAACCTTCTCTTTTTTTGTTGGTAATTCGGGGAGAATGAGAATTGGATAATATTTTAATGGGTTAAGCGTAATGGGTTAACGTTAAATTAGGTGTTTCACCTATTACCCAATAAAATTACACACTTAAAAGTGTCAAAATGTCATAGTAAAGTAGGAAAAATTGAGGAGAAAAGTCATAAAAGTAGCTGAGTTTTCATCAATTTTTTTGTACTTATTTTCGCATTGTACGTGCCACACATTTGATTGTGCGGGCCACATATTTATTTTGAGGTCACAAAATTTGGTACGTGATCCATAAATTGAGTTGTATACCAAACCTCAAGGAACACCTTACTATTGTGCGGGTCACATGTGCGGTCATCTAATTTGGCATGTGAGCCGCACATTGAGCCACATACCAAATCATTAAACTCCAGGACCACTGTTACTGTTGTGCGGGTCACACATTTGATTTTTTGGTCTCACAATTTGGTATGCAAGCTCACATTGAGCTGCATACCAAACCAGTAGGTCTACTATACTGCATCATATTAATAAAATTGGCATATCTCCCTACTCTTAGCTCCAAATGACACACTGTGTGTTGCGTTATATTCTAGAATAAAGACCTTTCTGTGGATACGTCATAGGTCATAAAATTCATTATATATTGGGATATATTGTCGATTAAAGTTGACCTATTTACAAAGGAATCTCAAAAAGAGCAAATTATAAAGGGTCTTGCACTCAACTTTGGTTCTATGAGTTGTCTATGAAATCTAATAACTTATAATGCTTATAATATACTTTGGTTAGGGATTTAATAACTTAGAATTAATTTTCAGATTACAGTTTTTGAACTCAAGCACAAGCATAGAATGGTTCAAACACTAGATAAATTTTTGGGATGTTACAAGAAAAGGGTTTGAGGATGCGATGGGCACAGACTCTACAAATGATGCTTTCATCCCTGATGCACACAAGGATTATAATTCCTCTAAACCATAGGGCCTACCCCCCAGTCAGTCTGCCAATCATCCAATGCTATCCATGTTCGATTTCACCGCAACAAACTTTGCTAGACTAGTTAAACGGGTGAAACAAAATGAGACTCAGTAAAAGGTGTTATCAGTTGAGGTAGAGCTGTTGATGGATCATAAAATCAAGATGGATTTTGAACTGTATTACACTATCCAACCCAAAATTGAAAACATAAAGGAATGAATGAATGAGCGCCTCTGTCTTATAAGCCCATATGAATGGGCTAGATTTCAGGTTGATCTTAAGTAGCTGCATGTTGATGTTACTTCCTTGTAGCAGGGTCGCCATCCTATTAGCCCAACACCAATGGATCCCATTGATTCTGATGATAAGGACCGAACATTGAGCCTAGCAGAGATGCAGTCCAAGGGGAAGGCCATTATGGCAGGTGGTGAGGACTAGAAAAAGTCTGGAAGGAATAAGAAGAAAAAAAGGAAGTGGAGTAGCCTCCATGAGGTAGATAATTTGTAAGAGGAATTATGGGTGGCTAAAGAGAGTTTTATTATCGATGGGGATCAATGATGAGCACGAGCAGTGGGTGCTTCTGCTAGTACAATGTCTGAGCAGCTCAGAAGGGCACCCCTTTATTGCAGAGCCGAGTAGAGCAGCGGGAATTGCATCTGGATAACCATCTAAGGTTGCTCCCGAGGTGGAGGATACAACTTAGGCTATAATTATATGGTACACTTTCTTTTTCCATTTCTATAGCACTTTCATCTGTCGTGCACTAAGGACAATGCACCGTTTCTATGTGGGAGGGGGTGTACCTTGTTTTTTTGTAGTTTTATTAAGTTTGAGGGTTTTTGTTGCCAGATTCTTTTCCCTCGGGCATGTTATCTAGGGGAACTGACATGTTAGGTTTATTTTGATATTTGATGTGCTTTTTGTTTTTATTTACTAATTTAGATGTACTCCATTAAACATTAATGCCCATGTATATAAGCAGTTTCAGCATTTAGTTAATTTATTAGTTTCGATCAAGTGTTAATTGTATGTTATTCTACAATTATGGTACATTAAGGGTGTTACTATTGATTGTATTTGTATATCTTTATAACATCTAGTTAATGAGTTTGAATTGAAATGAGTATATACTTGCAACTGTGGGAGAGTAATTTTGTGTAATCTTTTGTATATAAAATATCTAGAAATTGCCCGATTCAAATTGTAACTAAGATAAAAGTAGGATGGCATGGAAATGATCCTAGGCCTTTTTTGATAAGTCACTATAGCTTTAAAAGAGTCACCAACTAATTAATGAGTTTCCAAGTTGAACCCCTTTTATATCTACTAAAACCAAGTTGTTTAAGTACCCTTGAAAAGGAATGAATTAAAAGAAGAGGCTTTTGTTATGGCCCTAATAACCTTTTGGATATTGGGAACTTAGACGGGGGTATTGTAACCCAAGTCTGAGGTGTCTAGCTAGAAAACACCATATAACAACAAGTGGTAATCAGTCTATCTTGGCCTTGATTCGGTAGTGAGTAATGTGTCTTCAACCTAAGATGAACTTTAGATTGAGGGTGGCTACCATGAAGTTGTCTCTTACAAAAGAAATGTAATCATCAGTGTTGGCAAAAGTAATCAAAAGAAAAATCATGAAAAGAAAACAAAAAGAGAGAAATTGGGAGGAGTTCATGTTGTACAATAAAAAGACTTGAGGTCAAGTGTTAAGGAAAAGAAGATTGTAAAAGAAAAATGATGGAGGAGGAAAAGGAGGGTAATAGAACAAACTAAGTTCCAAAAATCATGCCCTACCAGCACTCAAACTGAAATTATAATCCAAACAAAGTCCTGACCTGATTCAGCTCGTCTTACTAAACACTAAGTTGTAATTGATAAGGGAAAGCCTATGGCTATTGTGTATACAATTTGATTTCTTTCTAAGTGTGAGAGGCTACTTTCCAGTCTCAATATAAAATGAATCTCTTTGTGTGCGGGACTTTTTTTGTGAGAGCAAGTTGATACTTTGATAAATAGTAAATAAGTTAATGTTGTAGTCTAGGGCATACAAGCCTTGTGAAAGGTCTTTCAATATTTCACAAAAAAAAGTTGCAGTGTGTGAATAGATAAAGTTAGCCGATATGATATGATGCCCCCTGACTGATTATGCTGAGATGAGTTATGTACTAGGGGTGTTTTAAGTTTTTGATATGTACTGGTTTTGTTGTTGCTCGAGGACAAGCAAATGTTTTAGGTTTAGGGTGTTGATATGACGGTATTTTAAGTCACATATTACACTTGAAACCCTGAAAATAGAGCATATTCTTTAGTAATAAAAAATGTGTTTTAATGCATTATTGACTATTAGAAGGGTTAAGTCAATATGAGGAATTTTAGATCAATTGTACAAAAAAGGGTTGTTTTTACATGATCAAGAGATGTTTCTCCTATCACCATATGAATCATCTAACCCAGTCTTCTAATTGGAATGACACTGGTTAAAATGACTTAGACAGATGATGGGCCAAACTAACCATTTGAAGACAGAAGATTTGCCTAATCATGTCACCTACCTGATGTTTCACTAGATAAAGAAAAAACAACCAGGCGGTCTCAACAGACATTGTGTCTATTTGGAGATGGTTCATCAAAACATTTTCATCTCTTGCAAAATGAACTGGAAGAAAGAAGTGACAGACGGATGAACAAACGGTTTATCTGTCACCAGGCGTCTCGCCTGATATCTTTCCTAAACTGAACGAAGGACCAGTTCGAGTTTCTGATATTGCACTTACACCCATACTCTATAAATAACAAAATTAGCATAGTATTAAGGGAATTTTGACAGAGAGATATTTAGAGAGAAGTAAAACTTGTGATTTTAGGGTATGATACCCATATTCTTTCAAGAACACAAGTGTTTAATACCTTGATCATCATTCTACAATTAATTGAAAGTTTAATTCTACGGTATATTATTTACCGCTTTACAATTTCATTATTGTACGATAATGTAATGGTAGGCTAAAACACCAACCCTAGGGTTGTGGAAACCATGGTTTAAACTAGTTCCCATGGTTTAAACTACATTAGGATTGTAATTTACATATGGTTGTTTTATCTAGTCCAACATATGAACATAATCTCTATCTATTAAATGACTTTTAGTGGTTGCAAACACTAGAACGTGGGTAGGTTTAACTAGCACTAACCCTGTGGATACAACTAGGAGTTGAGATTATGCTAAGAGATTTGGGGCATTATCCCTCATCTAATGGTTGTTGTTGTAGCAAAAGTAATCATTTTGAGTTGCCATGATAAGCACACTGCACTCGTTCACAACCCTAACATGTTGTAAAAGAGATTTTCTTATGATTAAAAGTTGAGAAACACTTAAGTAAATAACATTTGACTTGTACGTAACTCTACGTTCAGGAAGATTGCACAATCGCATAAGATTACAATCCAAAGGTTGGTTTAACCCTAGTGAACATGAACTAGGTTAACATCACACTCGAATCATTTTATAATCACAAGAATTAACAATGAACACTTCTATACAATTAATCTGTCTTTTTATTTTCAATTCATAGCTAGAAATAAACACTAACAATTAGCTACTGCTACTAGGCATACACCCAATACCAAATTGTTTTGGGACCAACCCTAACCTAGTTGGGTTCTATATTTGGACAACGATCGCTTATACTTCGGAGGAAAGTGTAATTTGAGCATTATTCAGCATTTGAGGATAGTAATTCAGAGGGTGAGAGACGATAAGCTATATGATACATTCTTGAAGTATGATTTTTAGTTGAGTTTAATGGCATTCTTGGGACACGGGGTGTCCAAAGAGGGTATTATGGTCAATTCGACCAAGTTTCCACTAGTTCGTGATTGGGTGAGACCTACCTCACCGACTGAGATTCAGAGTTTTTTTGTTTGGATAGGTACGATAAGAGGTTTTTTAGGGGTTTTCGTCTATTTCTTCTCCATTAACTAGACTAAAATGTACATTTGTAGTGGTCTGATGAGTGCTAGGAAAGATTTCAAAAGGTTAAATCATTATTGACGTCAAATCTCATTCTTTCTTTTCCTGTGGATGGAAAATCCTTCACTGTAGACTTTGATGCTTCGAGTTAGATATTGTGGATTATTGATGAAGGAGGGTAGCCAGTAGATTATGATTCAAGACATTTGAAGGAAAATAAGAAGAACTACCCTATTTATGACTTATAGTATACAACGGTGGTATATTTTTTGAAATTGTGGAGACATTACTTGTGTGGGGTTCCTTGTGAGGTGTTCACTAATCATAGGAGCCTTTAGTGTATTTTCAGCCAAAAATACCTTAACTTGAGGCAGCGGCACTGGTTGGAGTTTCTTAAGTATTTTGACATCGCAATTTTGTTTCACCCCGATAAGGCCAACGTGGTGTTAGATTCCCTTAGTAAGAATGCTCAAGCATAGGTAGTTTTTCTTGTATTCGGGCTGAGGAGCGACCTTTGGATAGAAATGTTCAAAGTCTAGCCAACATATTGGTTATATTGCAGATTATGGATGATGGTGGTATGCTTGCATGTGTATAGGCCTATTATTCATTGATAGATCAAATTCATTCCACTTAGTTTGATAATGCCAAGTTAAGGATCATTCGTGATAAGGTGTTGTAGGGTGAGGCCAAGGCAACCAAGTTGGATTCTGAGGGTATTTTGAGGATTAGGAGAAGGATTTACAACCCTAAGTTCGGTGATTTGGTATGATTGATATTTAGAGGAGGCCCATAGTTCTAGATACTCCATTAATCCAGGGGAGACAAATATGTATGACACAATTTAAATTAGCATTATTGGTGGTAAGGTATGAGGAAGACAATGTAGATATCATTTTTAGGTGCTAAAATTGTCAGTACGTGAAGTTTGAGCACCATAGGCCAGGATGTGTGTCACAGAGGATGCCTATCCCCTAGTTGTAGTGGGGGCGTTTAGCCATGGATATCATTGTTGGGTTTCCTACTACTTTGGGAGGTTATGACTCCATTTAGGTGATTGTTGATTGACTGAACAAGTCTTCTCATTCATTCAGTGAAGGTGAGGTACAGTGCTCAAGAGTTGGCTCAGATTGGTCAAAAATATCAATATCATAAGGCTAAATTGGAATTAAAAGGCTATTCTTAATAGAAATTTCCTAAGAGGGATTTGTGTATTTAAATTGAAATCTTATCTTGTGATACTTTCTATGGTTTATTGGTAATGATTATCCATTGATGAAACTTTATTATGAATCTCAAACTATGTTGGAATGAGATCAGCATACTTGATGATATTTATTTAGTTTTCCATGGAGCCTCGATTGAGATTATGGTAGGGACACAGTTAAGACCCTGACCGGGTGTCCATATTTATATTATAGCATAATATTGTTGGAAAGGCAAAGTCGAGACCCTATATGAATAACAGGTATATTCGAGTCCCTGATCGAGTACCTAACTCAAATAAGTGATATGATATACTATTGGTAAATTGGGAAATGCCATCTATTCTGGAATACATTTGGTCTTGAGTCCCTTATTGATAATATTACTTGTTAATGAACTTGACTTACATGACACTTTTATTTCATTACATGCTTCGTAGACTTAGATATTTGATTATACTTTCTGTATCTATATAAAATGTTGTTGGGCTACTGTATATAACTATTTGCAGGTTGTAGTATTTTTGGAGGAACAATTAGGAGATTAGGGGGATTTTGTTTCTTTTTATATTTAGCCAGTCGAGGACGTTGCTGAGTACCATTGTTCTTGTACTAATTCTTGCTTTCCTTCACTATTGTGTAGGTACCGAGAGAATTACTTAAAAATTTTGCCTCCTCTCATCAGTCCAGGTAGACTTCGAGGATCTAGAGATAGTTGGTCACTCTTTCATTAGTTGTCACGAATTTCCTTATTTTAGTTTATTTTGTAGTGTCTTTAATTTGTAAAGACTTTATACGGATATTCAAACTCCTTGTATTTATATTCCATAGTGGTTTATGAATGGTGACACTTGCTCTTGGGTAGACTTTATTATATATGTTATCATATTGATTTCCGCATTTAGATGTCTTTTTGGTTTGAGTTCTGCTTTTACCTATTTGTTACTATTTGGATGACCTATCAGGATCAGAGAGGTAGGTGCATTCACATTCGATTTTCAAGACGTGAAAGCTTTGTAGGAGTAGAAACACCAACACCAACATATGGGTAAAATTTTTATTTCTCCACCAACTAGTTAGAATTTACATGAACACCGATAAATGCAAACAAGATCTCTACCCTGCAAGAAATGGCATTTCGGACTCAAAAAAATTTACAAAAATGAATAACTGAGGTTAGTTCGTTGAAATGCGACCAAAATCAACAATTTACAATTCATGCAAAAAAGCCAACCAGACACCCAAAACAAGCTCGATCACCTCAGGAACTAAATCAGAATATCTACTAACCCAAAATCAATATTTCGAAGGTGATGGAATCATCATAATTCGAATTTGAATCTCCAATCTATAAAATTTTAAGAATGTCAAACTTTTAGCACTAAATTAGTTGCTAACTCTCCTAATAGCCTATAACATAACTGAAAGCCCTAGGACCCAAAACAAAAGCCCTCCTAAACTAAAATCCAAATTACAAAGCTAATGGAACTATGACAATTAAATTCTGAGTGTGTCTTTAATGATTATTGAAAACTAAACTATTGCAAAGATTAAGTCTCTAAAAAGAGACTGGATAAAACCTAAACAAACTGCTAGGGAACCAAACCATCGGCATATGAAAGTTTTAAAGGAATTAAGAAACCTATATGATAGTTCTAAACACAGATAATATTCAAAAACATGAAAATGACATGGAGGATCATTACAATATCCATTTATAAAGGACATTCATCTGCAAAAGTCAAGAGACAAGAAGTACCTGAAGGATCGAATTGGTGAGGGAACAGGGCCCAAATGTCCCTCTTGGTCTCCAAGATAGCCTCCTCAACTGGAGGGTTGCCTCATGAACCTTAACCACTGGAAATTCCATAGATCTTAGTCTCCTGATATCTCTATCCAAAATGGCCACAAGATCCTCCACGAAGGTCAAAGTATCATCATGTTGAACTGAATACCACTGGAGAACATAAGACTTATTTAGAATATAACACCACATATCAATACAAAAAAAATTAGATAAATAATCACGAATAATTGAGGAAAGGCTAACTCATATGCCACATCTCCCACCTATTGTAAAATCTCAAATGGTCTAATATTCCTAGTTGGTAGCCTGTACCGCATACTGAAACTCATCACACTTCTCATGAGTGAAACACACATAAATACTCAGTCACCAACCCTACGCTCTAATGGTTGAAGCTTGAGGTAAGTATAAATCTTCTTCCTACTCTGTGTTATTCACAGACAATCTTGTATACTGAACTTTATCCAAGGAATATAGCTACTATTCAGTACTCTGCAATCTACCCTTGAAAGTATCAAACCACTCGACAAAATATCTACATCATCTATCATATAAAACCTCAAATGGATCTATTTGAACACTTGAATGGTAGATATTATTACATGCAAACACTTCCAAGGATAAGAATTGGTCCCACTGACCCTAAAAAACAAAAACAAGGCTCGTAACACGTCATATAGGAATTGAATATTCCTCTTAATTTGGCCATTAATCTGAGGGTAAAAAGTTATGCTGAGCTGATCCTGGGTACCCTTCTCCCTCTAAATAGTTTTGTAAATTGATTACTATGCTTGGATATGATGGAAACTGGCACTCTATGCAATTGAACTATCTCCTGAAGGTAATTCTAAGCTAACATCTATGCAGTAAAGGAAGACCGACCGGTAAAAAGTAGGCAAACTTGGTCAATCAATCAATGAAGAACAAAACAAAAATTAAACCCTCGGAGCATAGGCGGCAACCTAGCTTTGAATATCTAGTAACCCACTCCCATATCCACTTAGGAGTGAGGAGTCTCTATATTAAACAACAAGGCCTCATGTGCTAAAAGTTCACCTGATGACATTTCAAGAACTATGAAATGAAATATGTTATATCCCCCTTCATACCATATGACCAGTAATGTTGCCTCAAATCTTGATATATCTTAGATGCGTTTGAGTGAATAGAATATCTGGAATAATGGGAATCCTACAATATCAAGTAACTTAGATCACCAACTCTAAGAAGAAAAAAATGTTCCCCTAAAATCTCAAAATATACTCTGGATCTAGGGTGGCCCTCTCGGCCTTGCTGCTCAACACCTAATCTTAAATCCTACATAAATAGCTCTCTTCAAACTTCCTCCATCAAATCTTCTCTAACAAGGTAGATCAGGACTCAACACTAGAAAGAATCCTCCCAGGGTATTATATATCAAGTATAACCAACCTATTGTCTAATTACTGTATGTCCAAGGGAAACGGTCTCTTTAAAGTTTCAAGAAAAACAAAACTCCCCATACTCACCGCCTTCCACCTCCAGGCATCTGGTACAATTTTTTCCTTGCCCGATTGATATAGAATATGAAAGTCATACTCCTTCAGTAACTCTAACAAATTGTGCCACCTCTAATTAAGCTTCCTTTTCTAAGAATGTAATAAATATTGTTGTGATCGGTGAATATCTCATGATTTACACTATACAAGTAGTGCCTCCAAATATTAAGACAGAGACTACCGTCAATAACTCCAAGTTATGGATGGGGTAGTTTTGCTTGTGTAACTTAATGTGTCTTTAATAATATGTTGTCACTCGGCTATGCTACATTAGACCCAAACCAGTACCGGAGGCATCACAATAAACTATAAATCCCTGTATCTCAATTGGAAGAGTCAATATCAAAGTTGAAGTAATAAGGTATTGAGATTCAAAAATCTCACCTTGCACTCAATAGACCACTGGATCAGTATATCCTTCTTATTAGATCTTATCAAAGGCTCTTTAATGGAGGAAAACCCCTCAACAAATCATCTATAATACCCTGCTAACCCAATAAAACTACAAACCTCAATAAGAGAAGTAGGTCTTAGTTGATCACGAACTGCCTCAATCTTCATTGGGTCAACCATAATCTGTAAGCTCTGGAGTCTCTCCTTGGGTGCGACAAGGAATACTTATATACTAAGTTGTATCAGAAGCCTCGGATAGACCTTTGACTCATTGTAGAGTTCTTAAGATTCACTCTCATCGGAAGAAACGAATCCAAATCAATGTCTATAGTTGACATCTAATAAGAATAAATAAGTACTATTGAATTAAATATAAAACTCCAAATCTAACAACATATAATCAAAGTGTCTGAAATCTCTAAAACCAAAAAGTAATAGGCTTCTAGGACAAGTCCCAAGATAACCTTAGGATAAAAGGAAATAATAAATCAAGCCTAATACACTAATAGAGAACTCAATCAATGACATGCCCCTAACTCATGGGAACTCACCACTTCTAACTCAATTGAAATAGCAGATCTGATGAACCATAAGTGTGAAAATAGTAGGCTAAATTTGCTTGATAATAACATGTAGCACAAATATGTGATCAGTACATGGAAGGTACTAAGTACACATGAAGTTAACAATAATAAGCAGAAGTAATTCTCAAAGTAAACAAGTGAATAACATGAGTAAGTTATGCAATGCATGATCGATTTTAGTAATTATCAAATATAAAACAATTCAAGTGAGTTAAAATAGTAAGATTTTCTTGTTTAGTTAAATAATCCTTTTAAATATAGACACATAACAATGTGGGAGGTTCTATAATAACTATATAAGACCATGTGAAAATACATGGAATTCATCACACTACCATTTGAGGGCAGTAATCTATCCTGCCATAGGTACAGTACCCAACAATTTGACCTAGTGGATCCAACTAAGTCAGGTCTATTATAATAACTTCCTCTTTAGGAAATCATGTCATCCTGTTGTTGGCAACATAGTTCTTAGATAAGATCTTTCAACCTAATCAATTTGGTGCTAAAACTACTTCTAAACTTACATTTTCTTCTTATTTGACCGGTTAAAATAGTTTAAGTAAAAACTGATCAAAATAGCATGTCCAACATATTTGGGAAAAATCTATCAAAGTTTCTTATGTTTTAGTTAAATCATGACTAAGACAAAAGTGCTAGGACTAATCTAAATGATCTTCTGACCTTCCATTATTATTACTCATAATTACCCATAGTTTAAGCAAAATATTTCTTTTCAAGTTATAGTTGTAAAGTTCACAAATCTTAAACAACTTATAAGAATCTTGACATCAAACACTAAAAAGGGACGCCGTTCTCAAAATTCTTGTTTGTTTAGGGATACTAATTCAAGTTATATAATTCAAAAAAAGTTCAGGACCAATTCCAAAATAACCTTCTTTAAATATTAATCATCATGTCTTCATTATAATCTATAGAATGTTCAACTTATGATGTATCAATGCAAGGATTCAAGAAAATTACCCAAACAAGCATCATAATATAATTATAATTGAAAACCATGTCATAGGGATTGAATTGAGAAACCCTTACAATTTTTATTTAAAGATTAAATGATTAATTTAGGGTTTTTGGCACAAGGGATGGAAGAACCACTTTTTATTATCTCGCATACCTGAAAACTTAGAGAATTGATGGTTGAAATTGAGATAATACTTGACCTTGAAAAACAAGTTCTTTAGCCTTCAAAGCGGAATTAATTGATGTTTTTTCTCTCTTGTTTGCAAATTGTGAAAAATGAGAGGAAATAATGAAGTTTGGGGATTTTATATTTGTAAATTCTAAGTCTAAAATGACATACCATGGTTCATTAAAGATGTGAGAAATGTCTAAAAATTACTGGGAAAAAGAGGTTCAAATAAACTGGGACCTTACATAGATGGGTCGACAATCCGTCAACACAGTTGACAGTCATGGACCCCAATACGACATACTGAAAGGTTGTGAAGAATTATCTCAAAGATTGTCATAATACTTCATGGTCTGTGGAATGATCTATGGGATTGTTCAATGCTTCGAAAATTTTAGAGGATTTAGGATATATATTACATGCCAAAGTGACGAATCATGGACCTAATCGATGATCCATTGAAGGATTCATGGAATTGAGGAAGTAAAGGGGGCATCACTAGAAAGCTCCCACGAACACTTCCACGGACCATGAAATCATTCAAAGGCTCGTGGTCTTTCCCATGGTAACCTGTAAGTTCAAGACTTGATTGAAGTTTTACCAACTTTGTTTTCTTAGGCCATGCAACATTTTAGAGGAGTTTTATGGATGTTATAATATATCGCCCTTATGAATGACTCAGAAACTCATTTAAAACACAACAATGACTAATTATTCAGTTGACCAATATGTATACCATTCTTATAGACTCCAACTAATATGAACACAACGATTAATGCAAAAGTACTCACATAGGGACTTATGCAATGATACATGCTAATGCTATATGCTATATGTAACAGACATACAGAGGAAAATCTAGAACAGGAGGATATTACCTAAAACTAATGTGGAATTGGAGGGAAATAAGTATGTGTATCTTTACTTCATGTATGCCTTAGTTTCCCAAGTGGCTCCCTCAATTGCCAGATTTCACTATAGGATTTTGATTGTTGCTATCTCTTTACTTCTAAAATTATGAACCTTCTTATCTAGTAGCTAGACTGGACTTCGTCATTAATCAAGATGTCTTTAACACGTATGTTGTCCATATATACTATTAAGGAGTGATCTAGCAAGCACGTTCTTAACATGGAGATGTGGGAATCTAGGTGTATTGTTATAAGCTCTGTTTGAATATCTAACTTGTAAGAAACACTACCAACCCTATTCAAAATATGATATGGTCCAATAAAGTGCATACTAAGATTTCTTTCTTACCAAACCTTATTACCCCCTTCATAGGAGACACCTTTAAAAATGCCAAATCGCCAACATCAAACGCTAACTCCCTCCTCCTTATGTCTACATATGACTTTTGCCTATTTTTCATTATTTTCAAGCTATCACGAATAAGATGAACTTTATTATTAGCCTTAATTACTAATTTTGTACTATCAAAGCTTCGTAACAAACTTGAAACCAACTAATATGAGATCTACACCTCCTTCCATATAAAGCCTCAAATAAGCCATCTATATGCTAGAATTCTAGTTATTATTGTACTTTACTAAGGTAAAGTGGTCATCCAAACTACCCTTGAAATCAAGTGCGTAAGCTCCCATCATATCCTCAAAAGTATGGATGGTCCGCTTAACCTAACTATTTATATGTGGGTGGAAAGCAGTTCTAAGGAGTACCTAGGAACAAAAACCTCACATACAAGATCCCCAGAAATGTGACGTGAACTGAGTTACTCTATCATAAATAATAGACAAAAACAATCCATGTAAATAGATAGAAAATGGGTTGACTTGGTCATCCTTTCCACAATCACCCAAATAAAATCATGTTATTTTTTAGTCCTCAATAAGTCATTAATGAATGCATATTTATAAATTCCTACACTTTGATGTTGGCATCTCGAATTTCTCCATCCCACCTACTGGTTTATGATGTTTGACCTTTACTTGCTGGAAATTTAGACACTTAGCTACAAATTCAGCTATGCACTTCTTCATCGCGCTCCACCAATAAACTTCCCCTAAGTCTTCATATATCTTGGTCTCACCTGGATGAATGGAATTTATGAAACTATGGGATTCATCAAAAATTCTATCTATATACCCATCCACCATGGGAAACAAAATCATCCCTGATATCTTAGCATACCATCTCCCTCTTTAGAGAAAACCCATGTCCTATGCTTACCAATAGGATCTTTCACCTTAAATAATAATGGATCTCTGTCCTACTTTTCTTTTACTCCAACCACTAAAGAAGACTCAAACGCATTTAGGACTAGCATACCCCTATTGTCTGCATCAAGCAACCTGACTCCAACATGTGAAATACTATGCATATCCTGGGTTTACTCTCTCATATCCTTATCAACATGCACCACATTCTACGTAGACAATTTACTATACATCAGCCAAAACATTGGCATTTTCTAGATGGTAGGTACATAACTATCATATCATAATCCTTTAGCAATTATAACCACCTTCTTTGAAAGAGATTCAAATATTTTTGCTCAATAACATACTAGAGACTTTTATGATCGGTAGATATATCAGCATGCACCCCATACAAATAGTGCCTCCAGATTTTCAATGCAAATACTG
>JBDJHY010485887.1:0-17330 GCA_039654485.1 Withania somnifera | reverse complement strand
CAGAAGCAGTATCAACAGCTGTTTCAGGCATCAGGTACATTTTTTTCCCAGTTACTTCATGCTTTTACTTGACTTTCGGGGACGAAAGTCCTTTTAGTAGCGGATGTTGTAATGACCCTCATGGTTATTTATGATAAATGCATGACGTTTTGTATTTTAGAGCATTTTGATAGTTACCTCAAGTCATTTATGACTTGCTGGGACCGACAGTTCGGATCCCAGGCGACTCGATTAAGAAATATCTCAAATTTCCTATTTTAGAGCCTAAAACTAAGCACTCATTGACCAAAATACATAATACCAAACAAAATCAAGATTGACCTCAAGTTTGTGTTTTGGAGTTTTCGTTTGCAAGTTACGTTAATTTGTGGATTTTAGTTAAGTTTAAAGCCTAAAATGGAGCTTGGGTGGTGCTTTGATGTTCAGAGTGTTGGATTAGAATTCTAACACTTCCATCAGCTCTATAATGGGGAATTTAGGCGAGTTTGACCCTTGGTACGCTTCTCAAGGTGTTCGTGCTTGATTTGAGTCATATTTGCTAAAAGTTGGAAAATTTCATAGTTAGGTTAAAGATTGGTTGAGGGATCATTTTACTCAAACGACCTCCAATTCCAATTTCGTCGATCCCTTTGAGTCCAGAATATGTTTTCTACTCAAAAAACATATATGGTTTATCAAAATTAGTCTCCATTTCAATTTTGAAACCCCAATTGAAAATTCTGAAAAATCTGCAGTAGAAGGGCCATCACGATAAGCATCAGGCGTGATGCCTATAGTGATGCACTACTGTTTCACTTGGAATCCATCACGATAGGGATCACGAAATAATAGAGACTCCATCGCAATAAGGATCACGTCCCTGCATGAAAACATTGTTGGAAAACAACATATAAGTCCCTGTACAACCCCAAGTTATTATTTCAACTACCCAACTTCGTTCCAACCTATTTTTGAGTGAAAATCTTCCCCCCAAACCTCATCCCAAGGAGGAGCACGTTCTCTACTTCATTTCCTTCGATTTCTACGCAATTGGGTACGTCTCTTCTTCAGATTATGTCTTGAAATTCTTCAAATCCTTGGTTTTCACATTACTGGCACCAAGAGTGGAAATGGATGAAACCATCCCATAATCTATTTATTTTTGAGTAATTTTTTGATAATTGAATACATATTGCTTCTAATATCAGTTATTCATCGGAATTCCAACGTTAAATCCGTAAAGGTTGAACCTTTGACCCCTTTAGGGTCAAATCCATCCGGGTTGATTTGAAACCCTTTCCATACTTGAACTGTGCTTAATTTTAGATCACGGGTTCCTAATGATGTTGGGAACCCCATAGTGAAGTTTGTTTTTTATTTCGACAAGCGGCCCCATAAGCTCTTTTTGGCTCAATTTTAGGCCCAGTCCAAAATTTAGCATAAAATACACCGTTAGACTTGTATTAGCGTATAGAATTAATTGATGCTAGTTTCAGTTCATTTAGAGCATGTTAGATATCAGTTGGAGTAATATGAGTGAGATTGCAGTGCTTTGTCGTCGGATGACAACTAGTCTCTGTGGGGCTATCTCTGAGCTTATAGATTTAATAACTGTACTAAATAGGATCCGTGCCGGGCATATGATATGGATATTTCATGATTATATGTGATATATATATACATTTTAATGATTTTTTGTGTATTCATGGCATGAGAGGATGGGCATATGGCTCCGATGAGAGTGCATTGGGGATGGGTTGGCATTACCACTTGATTTTGAGTCGCAAAAGCTAAAGATATGTTTTGATAATAATGATGAATAACATTATGAGTTGAGAAATTTGAATACTTTATAATAATATAGGTAATTGACCTTTTTACTGATTTAGACTCAATATGGTATCAAACACCCAGTAACACTATTTTTACTTATTTTAGCGCAGGCTTTACACCCTCTAACCGGGAATTATCACTTGACTAACTAATGCTGGCACTTGAGTCTGACCTAGAATCGGTAGTGAGTACAGTGGGACTTGAGTCCATCGTCGTATGACAATGAGTACAACTTTTGACACATGTGGCACTACTTGTTATGGACACATAGTGATACCTAATTTATAGATGACTTCATTGAGATACAATGATGTACAGGCTTACACGACTTAACTGGTCAAGCTGGGCTTGATGATATTATTGATATGATGTACAAGATGCCAGACTTGAGACCTTATGGGCTCTATGACTTGGGATGTAAGGATATGATAATGATAGATTTGTACGTGGTGATGCACCCCCATGAACTTGCCTCCGGGATTCCACATAACGTGGAGGAGGGGGTATATAGAGTGCGGGGATATAATATACATCTAGAAATTTAGGGTAGCCTTCCATGGGTTCTGCCTGCTGGGCCTATGGGTACCGGAGAAGATGCGTACGCAGAATGCTTACTTTATGTATTGTGTTTACTTTCTACACTTATTTTCTTCAGTGTACCCTAGATGAGATGTATGTCCTGCAACATTTAATTGCTTAGTTGTCCTTATCTGTTACTTGTTGGTTTATGTTTTGTGGGATTAGTGCCTTACACTTTTATTCAATTATTTATCCTTTCACTTAAGGTTACAGGATACTGACCATGCTCTACTCCTATCTTCTTTGATTCCCATTTGTTGTGTGTTGTTGCAAGGATGCCGGGTACATTTCCTTTCATTACCTGTGATCCTGTTATGTGAGTAGCTAGCGATATCAGTCTATGTGACACTTGATTCATATTTGAGTTGCTAGTTTCCCCGCAGTGTAGTATTTGCTTTTGTGACCCTTTTTCTTGTACTTTGTTATTTACTGCTCTTATTATTGTTTTGTTCTCAGTGGTCCCTCAAAGGTTATTATTGCTTCAGCGACTTGTACTAATACTATACTTGCATATGTGTAGAGCCGAGTACAGGTTCTCGTTCGAGATACAGGCAACTGTTCATTCTGATCTTATTCATATCGGGGATTTAGGGTGAGCTTGGTGTCCAGCTTCTCTTTGGACTTATATTTTATTGATCTCCATTATATTTTAGAGACATGGTTACACCATACTTACTTCAGTTTTATCATTTCTGTACTTAGTGGTTCATTTGACATTGATACTAGATTTTGGGTAGATTATGTTATTCTTTAAGACTTCTGCAAAGTAGTATTTTTATCTTGACTTTTTATATACTTTTTCATTTAATGTAATAGTCCTCTGCTTTGACTCAAGGCTGTGGGGTTTAGTTCTCCTACTGGTGGTATAGTAGGTGCCATCATGATCCACGAAATCGAGTCATGACAGATATAGTCACTATTATACTAAATTCTTATCCTACCCTTCTCGAAGCCTATATTACCAGCTTTAAAAATTCCTTGTTGGATCTCAAACTGCAAACTTTTGAGTTAGTGATAAAAGAAAATAAAGGAAAACTTATGGTATAATACTTGTAGCATTTGAAATTCTTTGTTGAGTGTGAGTGTTTATGTATTCGTCCCTTGTGTTTTTGTATATATGTGGAGTGTTTTGGGACTTTATATGCCATTAAGAAGGCTTGGTGATGTTGATCCGTTCCAAATGCATGACAATTGAGCATATGTTGTGAACTAGTCTCTTTGAGTGACTCTTCAAATTCTTTGTTGTCAATTAATCATTTTATGAACTGTATGGCATACTTGAAAAATGTGTTTGAAATGAGGAAGATGTTTCTCTCACGTTGGTTGACTTACCGTTAGTACCAATCAGAGTTATGACTTTGTTTTAAATTGGTGAATATTGATTTGAAATGGTTGAATTAGTTCTTGAGATGGAATGGATAAAGTCCTTTTGATATGTTTGATTTTGTTTTCTTGAGCACAAGCTAACATTTAAGTTGGGGGTGTTGATAATAGGTGAAATTACCATTTTTCAAGGTCATGTTTGATCTACTTTGTAGTGTTTTATCACCATATGAGCTCATTTAATGTTGTAAATTGATGATTTTAAGGTATGGTGTGACAAAGAGGCACTAAGGATGCAAAAGAACAAGAATTGGAAAGAAGAGCAAAAGAGACCCCATGGGTTCGCAATTGCGACCCATGGTCTGCTCCTGCGCAGGTTGCCCCTATGAGCTAGGCCTTTCTATAGTGAGAACTTTCTAAAATGCTGCCTATCGCTCCTGTGAATATTTGCTCGCTGGAACGGACATTTCCTATGAGGTTACACCTCCGACCTCCTTTCCGCAGATGCTACATATGGGCTCCATCCTGGACTTCTTAGTAAATTCACAAGTTTTCATCCCTAAAATCATAAAATACTTCAAAAGCCCTCATTTTTGCATATCTTTGGAAGCCCTTGGCTTAATTCACCACAAAGATAGAGCTTGCAACCATCCACCTACACTTTGGGTTGAAGATTTGGTGATTTGTATTATTAAATCCCTTACTCATTTCTTCTTCCCTAGTTTTTCTTACTTAGTTTTAGTGTGTAGAATTTAATCCTTATTTATCTTTTATATTCATAATTGATATAACATTTGGATCGGGTTTAGTCTCATTGTATGCTTTGGTGTTAATTGAGTATTTGTTGATTATTAATTGAGTTTCGTGGGTCTAAATTTATCTTATTCTTGTATTGAATTCCAATGAGAGTAGATAACCCTTGGACTTTCCTATTGTCTTTAATTGATTTTGAGAAAGTTAATTAGAGTTGGGAAGATAGATTTAGCACGATGTAGAGTTTTAAATTCTATTTTTTGGATTTTGGCTAGAGATAGTGAAGCCCTAGTGTAGCCTAAATTTGGTTTTATTTTCATAATCCTTAGGTTGGTTCGAGAGAAAAATACTAGAAAGACTCACTAGTTTTTGAGAGAAATTGGCGAATTGGTGAACGCGTAATTAAGTACCATGGATCATTGATAATTTAATTGCCTAGATTGGTTTCTTTTTATCTTTGTGTTGTGATTCCATTGATCAACCCATGTTCATATTTTACTTTTGAAACTTTTGTATCTTACTTTAATCCCCCCCACCCAAAACCTTGTACAACCCGTCTAAGTTTTAGGGATTGTGCTATAATTTCACTCTTACTCAATTGCCTCACATACAATTGTTCCCTGTGGATTCGATCCCAACTCTTCATTGGGTAGTTATACTTTGACAATATCCACGTACACTTTTAGATTGATTTCAAAGTGTAATTGAGCATTATCAAGAACTAAAATAGAACGCTTTTGGTGGACCCATTTTGCAACAATAGAGTCACCGACTAGGGTAAGGACTGAGAAAGGTTATGATAATTGTTCAGGACTTACTCTGAAATTACATGGAATATATGAATTAATAAAAAAAATTTCCTATGGATCTAATAAATCATAGATATCAAGAGAAAAGACTTGTAATGTACTAGTCGTGACATAAGGAAAGCTCTCTTGGTTCTGTCAGGTACCAAGTGATACACCCTATTAATGATGACTGCATGTATTTACTAGAGTTTGATCTCCCTAATCTATGTGCTCGAATAGAATTGCTGGAGCTGTTGGTGTTGACTGAGTAGTATGAGACCTACTACCCCCATTTTTTGGCCACGTATTCAGTCAGTCTCTCATAATGTGGACTATCTGGATACACTCAACATCTCTGCCTCAGATGCACACAACCTATTGATGTCTTCCATACTCGTTGCAAAGAGTATTTGAATAACCCCTAGCAACACTTCCCTGATACTATGAAGTGGATGGAATGTAACTCTACTCATTTTTGGGCCTTGGGGCTAGTACATTAGTTGAATACTGAACATTCCTAGATGATCTTTTTTGAAAGAAGCCTTTGTTTCTAGACCTCTTCTAGATGAAATTATTTGGAGCTCTCTTGACCCTCTTATTCTGGTACTCTTCCCTATCTTTTACTTTTGTCCTCCTATGTACCCTTGACATAAACCATCAACCTAGATATTTCAATGACACTAAGTAGCAACGCATCCTTGCACTTCCTTTTCACAAATTGTTCTTCCCAAGAATAAACTTCCTTATTTGATCCCTCATATTAGTGGCCTTCTCCGGGGAGTATCTGTCCAGTTAAGTAAACTTCAACAATACTCTTTCACATTCATTGAGCCTTGCTCCAAATTTCTGAACTAATCCACCTTTTTTCAATTCCAAAGGAAAAATATAAGAGGTAATGGTTTCCTCAAAGTTGTCCCACTCTATAAGAGAAGCATGCTCACCTCTACCTTTTTTTCACTGTTGGAACCACAGATGTGCCACGTCCTTAAGATGGTAAGAGGATAAGTCAACTTCTTTAATGGATTCCATATTCATGACTCAAAATACCTTAAATAACTCATCTATAAGATTCTAAAAGTTGTATTTAACCTTAGACCTGTGAACTCTAAAAGCTTTATTGTAAAAAACTCATGAACCCTGAAGGTGTCTAAAGAACTCTAGGAACTGTGGAGGCTATCTGATGCATCCTACTTTATAGATTGAGTTGTTACCAATTATGTCAGCATATACTAATTTCTTTTAAAAAATTAGTGCTTGTAGCCTCGACACTGGGATGATAAATATGCTGAGCACTTGAACTCCTGGGAGAGTAGACTGGGTCTGAGTAGGTGGAACTGGAACCTAGTGAGTCTTTGTCTGAGGATTGGAATGAGCTTTATTTAGAGTCTGCATAGTATGAGTAGGATCCATAGGATAATGTTGGGTATTTTAATGACTGTGTCTCTTTGGGTTGCAGTATTCTTAGGAGGCATTATCTGAAATAAATGCACACAAAATGAGTTAGATTAGACTTAGAGAGTTAAACTCTATTGCACGCTTAGAATAAAAAAATAAGGGGGACTTTTCCTAAATGCTCTATAGCTACTCCGTTATAAGTAGGGACGTGCATCAAACCCATAAGGAAGACTCTATGAAATGCGATTCTCAGACCTCTTAGGGCTTTTAAACCTAGTTCTCTAATACTAAGTTTGTGACACCCAAAGTCTATATGCTATATGGGATACAATCCTCATGAGTGATAAGTGACTCAAGCTTACTCTTAGTTCATGTATGCTCTATTAATGATGAACTAAATAATGTGCAGAAGCATAATAAAATCTTGTCAAGAATTAAGAAGTGAGGTAAAGTCAAAATTGTCAAAGCTAGAACCAATATAAATTAAGCTGAAACTATAGTTGTATCTGTAAACCTAAAACATAATATCCAAAGAGTTTCTAGAAAAAGTCCCCATCTAACTCTAAATCAAACAATAACTTAAATAAATAAATAAATAACTATTCTAGGGGAAAATCATGAAATCTTTGTCCTCGGGATATGGGGACTCACCAAAACTATCTAGAAAAATGGAGCTATCACATGAAGGATAGCTTAAGAGTAATGCTTAACACCTAAAGCTACATCATGAAAAGATGCAGTTCAAGATTGAAACGTTGTTGAACTGTAAGAGTCGTGTCAAAATCATAATAATATGAAACAATGTAAAATAGGAACATATGGAAGTTTCTTCAAACCGACATATGCCATGTAAGCTTATGAGATCCAGTGTAATAAATGCATACTGGTGGAGTTCCCCTATACCATGCCAAGGCATAGAGGTTACATGAACACAAAATGATCGATAATAAAATCCGCTAGGCATAACCACTTAGATAAAGCCACAAAGGTAACACGTTTAACCTATGTAAGAAATAGAGTTTGAGGAACAACCCTCTCCATCCTAAATAATCCTCCCAAAAAAGACATGTATATACACTTAAGATAATAATTACTTGAAAATTTATACTACCCTATTTGATCAAGAATATCATGTCACCTAATGAAACTTGGAGTTATTCTTGTTCATGGGATTCAAATTATCCAGTACTTGAAATATAACATGAAACATATAAAAGTTGAGCACTATTCATGAAGTTCATGAAGCTTAATATATTTTAGAGAAACATGTAAGTAGTCTTCTAAACCACGATTTTTACGTAAATAATGCATAAAGTATTGAATACATAAAAAATATCATAATCATAAGTATAGAGTTACTAAACCCTACCCCTAAACAATTAAATAACTATTCTTGAAAGTACTTTTGGACGTGGGGATGGAAGGAATCCATCATTAAAAAGCCAACACGCTTCATAGTGCATTGTCACTACTTGAAAATCGAGTTGTGATGGCGTCTACGTCTCACCTGTAGACAAGTCTAACTCTAGCCTAGAGTGACAATAGTGTGCCAATACCAAGAATCCCAAGAGAAAAAGAGAAGGAGATGATAAGATGAAATAGAAACAGAAGACATAACACACAACCTGAAGTGCCTCCCTAGAACCTTGTATAATGGTTGTACAACATCTATATATATATACAAAAGCATAAAAAATATAACCTACAATGGGGAAAAACTACAAAATGATTGTCTAGACTCCAAGTGGGACGACTATAAAAATAGAAGGATGATCAAGCAACATGAACGTCAACTGCTCACTGTATCTCCTGAACAACACCAAGCTACTCGCACATCACATGCGCGCTGATATCTCGAACAAAGACCTACATATGGAAAATATGTAGAAGCATAACATGAGTAACAAAAAACAGGTACCCAGTAGGCATCATAGGTCAACTGGGCAAAAGTAAGCATAAGCAAGGTAAAGAAAAATTCTAGTGAACAACATCATGGTACATAGTGTACAACAAAACACTAAAAGTAGAACCTACAATAGTAGCTAGAAAGCATAGTGAAGGATCAACTATTAATGTGTGTAGTATCAGTTAATAATGATGAAATAAGGCAACCAACAAGGCATACAACATAAACCTAGTTCACGAATAGATCCCAAACAAGTAAGACACGTACCTGAAGCTCCAACTTAACCAATGTAAGTAAGGACCAAAATAGAGAATGAGAACCACATAGAGTACTACCATTAGATGTAACAATAACTAAAGCGAGGAAAGTGATTAATGACACCAAAGAGGGAAATTAGGTCTAGCTAGAAATCACCACATAAGCACAAAATTACCCCAATGTAACCCCCCGTAAGTCTCAAGGAGTGCAAGCTAACACGTAGAGATGCAATGCAAGGGGTTACTGGAAAGATAAAGAAAATATTGGCTTGCTCCCTCTTAGGGATAATCCCGAAATCTAGAGGGATCCACGGAGGTATCGGTCTGCATACCATTTACAAAAGTATTAGGATGCTTTCTGTGTAGGATAATCCCAAATCGAGAAAAACCCGTGGAGGACTAGAATCGCATACCCTATAAATAAGTGTCCCCATGCTCTCTCTCTGGGATAATCCCGACTCGAGAGGGACCCATAGAAGCTTCCCCATATACTTACCCATCCTACTTCATATACCCCTCCCCTCGACCATGCATAATATCTCAAGTATGGCACCCCCGGTCAGGAGGTCAATGGAGGGACCTAAACCCACTTGCAAAACCAAAAAAAATCTCTTAGTGTCATATTCATCAGGATCAAACGGCCAAAGTTTGAGCTCAGCCCATCTATCATATCTCAGTGAAAACCCAAGTACAACTATATCGGAAAAATCCATACCTTAGTAAAATCCACCTCTAACCATATAGGTAAAAATCCATATCATAGTAAAAATCCATCTATCGCCATGTAGGTAGTATCAAGAAACTACGATGATAGTGAGAAACTAGCCTCGATGATGTGAGAAAATATTTCCATACTGCTCAAGAGAAAAGTCGTGGAAAGTATGAATATATATAAGAAATCACTTTCGGTAATTACTCTATTGAAAATCCAATTACCTTTTAGAACGTTTAATGTATGCTCGCACACAGAACTAATCAACATACTAATTGGCCTCAGGATCCAACTGCAAATTATAAGATGTTTGTTAATCCCTAGTCACAAGGTTTAATCTCCCATAGCCAGCCATGTCCCCGAGCCACGAGTAACCACGTCCCATATGCCACCACATCAGAAAAAGGCACCCGTTATGGGCCAAGAAAACACCCATACACACATGTATCTACAAAAACTCAATACAATACCACTCAATCCTAGGCTCGTACCTAGATAGGGAAAAATAATATCATATAAGGTTGCTAACTATCCAACAAAGAAAAATCTAGCTAGGTATAATATCAACACAAAAGGAAGCTAACAACCCAGCATAGTTTTACCATACTCAATCAGATACGGGGTAATCACATATGACTACTAACCGATCGACAAGGCTGTATAAACTATCTATGGCCTCAAAAAGGATCCACACCTGCCCTGACCATACATAACAGCTTGGACAAAACACAAATAATTAGCCTACCAAGATCGACTCTAAAGCCACCAGCCTACATCGGGGGATAGCTTTTAAGATCAGTTCACTAGTTTATTCCCCTCCCCAACCATAATATGATGAAGATTCTGTGTATAAAAATACGCATCAAAGATGTTAATCCTCCCCCAACCACACTATAGTCCAGAGTCATCGTGAGACACATGGGAAGGGAAATACATCCCCAGGGTAAGAAGTTAAGCTACAAGCTAGCTCAATAGGCCATAGGATGGATAAATAAGCATACTTGGGCAAAAATAATCATCCTATCCCTAAACTAGTGCTTTACCATACATATACTATACCAATACCCAATCTGAAGAAAGTAGACTGTAGCCTACATAGATTCTAGTGATATCCTCAAAAAGCATACCACGAATGCACAAAATCACATATGAAGCTCAAAATTATTAAAGAATAGAAAAAACATAACTAGCATGTTAACATAGGAATAAAACAAGACCCATATTTCTATGTACATTGCAGGGTCAAAGTCCAAAATAAAATCGGGTCTACAAACCCTAATATCTCAAAAACTAATAATATTTATACCTACTCGTACAACATATCTCATAGGTCATAAGACAAAAAATAGAGCTAATTTTAAGGGTAGAGTCCAAAGATATAAGACCTAGGAGTTATATTCAATAAAAAATTTATAATGTGTGAAAAAATGAGAAATTACCTAGTAAAATTAAGCGTAGAACCACCAGGAACAATTTAATGGATCAAAAACACCTAAAACCTCTTAATTAACCTGTTATAGGCTTTAGGATTGAGAGAAAATAAGAAGAAAAGAGATAACATCGTCAAACTGAAGAAACACACAGTTATATAGGCTTCCAAGCCTTCATCGTGATTGCGGCAGGTCCCTCGCGATCGTGATACTGACCGAATCTGCTCTTTTTTGCAATGATCGTAATGCTTCAGCCCCCTGCCAGCCTTGATTTTTTTAGAAATGAAAGTTCGAAATGGAAATAGAGTCCAATTATACCACTCTTTATATGGAAACTTCATGTAACAATATTATAGACTCAAAGGAATCAACAAAAAGGTAATTTGATGTCATGTGAACTGAGTAAGGGCCGAAAAGAAATAATTATGAAAGAATTTAACCCATAGAACCCCTAGGGATCCAACCTATCAATCCTAGCAAGTCATAAATAATGTGGGGTAATCCTAAATAATGCTCTAAATGTAAAGAGATAGAGGGAACTATATAAATGTGCTCAAGGGGCATTATAATATCCACAAATAAAGAAAATTTCATTTGCAGAAATTAAGGAAAAGGAAATAATTGCAATCTGGAACAACATCAACATAACAGCTCATCTGATGCTTCTCAATATCTCAACAACCTTTTCTATTGAACCATGCATCCAGTGCACTCGTATGAAAATACTTTCCTCAGAATGTCTACAGCACCAACTAACAAGTCATCTAATCAATCAAACTCGTGATAAACTACATGGAATGAAGTTGACACATATAATGACGAACCAAGGAGATATGGCCCCTAACTCTTAAAGTGGGTCTATAATATGCAGGCAACCCCACTAATTTTTCGCAACCCTAACTGAGCCCAAAATACACAAATCCTTAGTACTAAACTTAAGAAGAAAAGTTCCCATCTATATAGCCCCCGATCTATTCTGTTTAAGATGAAGTCTAAGCTGACAAGTCTGCCTCTATGTAACATCTAAAGTAGATCGGACGTGTACATCAATCTTCATTACTGAAGTGCCCATCAATCTATGAACTACAAGAGGTACGGTATATAGCCTCAAATAATACAACTCGAATGTTAGAATAATGGATATCATTAGGAAAACATAACCCAAGCTAATTGCTGAGCCCCACTACCCTCTAACTCAAAACACAAAATCTCGAACGATACCACCTGAACACTAAGATACGACTGTCATCATATGAAATTGTCACAAGGATAAATGACAACCTTAAGTTAAACCATAATGCAATGTCACAAACTTAGAATGTATCTTAAGGTGTTCAAACAATCCACTCACACTAGCTATCAGTATGTGGGTTGTAATAGCAGTGCCTATTATCCTCAATAAGTCAAGATACGAATCGGGTATCACTATCTAAAACCTCCAGAACTAGGATCTCTCATAAACTAAAGACCACCCCAAACTAGGAAGTAACAAGTTCCCTACACATCCCTGCTATATCCAAATATATGGAATATACAGTATAATGGGCCTCACAAGAATGGCTGAATCTAATCATCAATTCTAGAGTTTCAAGAATCAATGTATGTGCACATTGTTCCGTTACAAACTAGATGGAATACTACAGGGGACACCCTAATACTATGTGTCCCTCAGAATAATCGATCAATGGTGTCAAAAAAGCCAACTCAGACTAATCAAAGATCAACAACATTAGGTACCATAAATGGTGTCTAGCTCAGCCTGCCAAGCCAGCCCTACCCTTGGCCTGGAACTAAACCCACGATGGAAGTAAACTCCAATCATCAAAATAAACCCGCGATCAACTCTAAAACTATCTGAAATGCAAGGAAAATAGTCACCCCAATGTAACTTGTCATTACCACCCACACAATAGCAGTAGCCTTAGATCACGCTTAAATACTCATCTAACGTCGCCTCATACGCACATTCTAACAACCCGGTTATCACATCGTCTTGAATACCAAATGTTCGAAGCTAACAATTATCATAGACCAAGAACGGAGGAATCTCCGACTGCTCATAACTTGCTAACATAAATTAAACTAACTTAGAATATGGAAGTCTATGGACTCTCATAAAAAGAATAAAATCACAAAAATGAATCATTACCCAACGTAAGTCAATCAGTAGTCCTAGCACAACAATCACAAAAGAACTAACCCAGTAACCACTCACATAGATCAAATTTGTACGATCATATCCACTAACTAAAACTGAGAATGAATCACATAAATAGAGTACAAAAACCCTCGGGATACTACAACCTTGATCCACCACCAAAGGAACACTAACATCTACCAAGATGATTACATGCATGCGGTCTCAAAGACTAGTTACAAGCAACTACATTTGAGAGAACTCAAAGGACAATAATCAACCCTAAAAACCCTGACATAAGCGAAGGGTAAAGATAAAACTCTAGAATCACTCCTGAATTATGGAAACCAACAGAAAGAGAGAGTCACTTGCTCACCAAAATTGATCATCCTGGTCTTTTAGAATCAGCCAATAGAATTCAAGGGAAAGAGAAAGTCTCCACCTAAAGCTACTAAATAACTAACCGCTGGATAAAATCTCTATAGAATGACAAGGCATTTTTCTGAAACCATGAAAAACCATGGACCCAAAATACAAAATAACACCCCTAAGTGACTACTTCCAGGCTCGAACATAAGGCAGACCTCGATCGGTATGACCCTAAGAACCCCTTTCAATCTATTAAGATACATGGTTCGTGGCCAAGGTATAAGCATACTAAAACAAACCCAAACCTAAGGAGAGCAAGGTAAACTACCGATGCATGAAAACTCACTGAGGCTGCCTACCACCGAAGGCCTAACTCTACCATCTCACAAAAGCTACAGGCTAAACTGGCCAAAAAACTCAATCCCATCACTAGGATCCCCCACTAAAAGGTTTTCTCCTCATAGATAAGAACAAAACGACCCTAATAACACTATCCACCACTCAAGGTAAGTGAAGGTGAGGGTAATAAAAATCTCATCCGGGATAAAATAAGGTCTACCTGCTAAGGGAATTCATCCCTTGAATCATAGGAAAACTTCTTAACGAAGCCCCACAGGCATAAAATCCAGTCTTCTCATGGAAATCGTAACCCATATGCCACCCAAAACCATATAACCAAGGGATTCAATATAAAGTCTACAACAAAACCTAAACCCAATCAATAAAACAAAGTAACACAGACAAAGTCACACTAACTAACACAAATAACACAAAATACAATAAAGAAGACTCATGCTCAAGTCAGCACAAGCCAACTAGGCAGGGAAAAAAATAAACCTATACCGTAATTATAGTTTTGAGGTAGCCCTCCTAAAACATCCTGCCTATTGCCACAAATCAAAGAATGAGAAACCACTGGTAATATTCGTCGGCTAGCCTGTCTCACACACCCACAACTAGGGAACTCCCAATATGAATAACAACACCTTAATAGGAAAAAAAACTACCAGAACTATCATATACCCCAGTTAACTGCTGATGCAAGGCTGCAACTGATGCTGACTAAATAAGCCTATGTCAAGGGAACTCTCTAGAATAATGGTCTAGATCCCCCACAATCATAATAACCATGGATTGTTCCTTAACAGGAACCACTACTTGTGCCTCTTGGGCCACCACGATATCAAATCTTGGATGGCCAATACCCACTAGCAATGTCCTAACGATGCCGATCACTCCAAATATATTTTCCTCTGTCGGCCTTCTGATGTAGAGTCTGAATGGATTGATTTAACTAAACTAAGTAAATCTTCTGCCCCTATTCATCATCCCATTTACTCCCGGATGGTACACCACTAACCATATCCTAAAAACTCAAAGGTAAGGATGACCTAGATAGACCCATACTTTTGATACTCAATCCAAGATTTTATGAAATCAAGGCCATAACCAATATTGCTTCTCCCCTAACTAACTATAAAAGAAGTTCCATGAACCCATACCTACTTATGGTCCCTCTTTTTGGTAATTCAAGACTTCTCACGATAGTCTCTATCAACAGCTGATAGTTGCCAAAAAAGCTGCCCACAAGGATGTTCTGCTACTACCCATTGCTCTGTCAACAAATTGAGTAGCAAAACTAAGTCTCTGAATAAACCCAACACTCCACTATACCTGGTAGGATAAAACATGGTAGCATCCCCAACCCGCTTACTAAACATGATCACATATTCCCAAATAGTCATGGATCCTTTATAAATCTGACCAACTCATATCCAAGAGGGGCTTTCCTAGAAGCATCACTGAGTACTTTTGTATAAATCATAGGACTCTGAAGGACTGGCATACTAACAATTCCTATGGGAGCCTAAATGGTTACTAGTCCCTGTATCTATTGATATTTTCCCCAATCACTCAACCTTGATTTTGAAGCTCGAAGAATGCATACGGGAACTTTACTAGGTCTCTTCCTAGTAATCTATAATGATTCAAGAAAAATAATACGATAAGAAACCTACTGACCAACCAACGCATGTAAAGAATCAAGAAGTGAGAGTTATTCCTAAAGAATACTAGTAGACTCCTGAAGATAGGATATAGACGTCTATGTACCAATCCGTAGGACTCTACCAAAAACTTGCTCCTACATCTAGAGACACTGATAAACTTAGAGATATGATAACACCTTGTCACGACTCAAAAATTGAGTTGTGATGACGTCTATATCTTAACTATAGATAAGCCTAATTCTGGATCAGAGCGATGATAACATCCAAACGCACTTCCTAATTTAGAAATGTCTTGATCATTATTCGTAAAGTACCCAACTCAGAGTCAAGGTCGAATCCACGAGGAATAGAGAGATAGATTTAACCCACAAGTGTTGAGAATCAATATTTTGTCCATTTTACATATAACAAGTAAAGAGGGGGTGGGGTTTAGATATCTTAAGTGTTTTAAGTATACCAATGTGTAAGATATAGAGTCAATGAATAGGGGATTTAATTTGCAAAATTTTAAGTATAAGGGGTTCCTAGAAATATGATGACATTATTCATAAATGCATAATGGGTGTCCGTCAGTAGCTTTTTCATCAACAAATATTATGGTTAGAAGAGATTTACCCTATATTTGTAATCTCTCAATCTACAAATTCGCTATGCCTTGAGTTTTCTCAAACCTCAATGCATGCTTTTTAAAGCCATCTCTAGATCTCAAGTAGTTAACCTATTTCTAGCATTAGCCGTTAAATGAAAGATGTTTTCAAGACCTTGTTTTTATTATCTCCTTCTAGTTTCTTCCATTCTTCTCAAGCAATAGTCAAAAACCAAGTGCTAGAGCTTGCAACCTCCAACTAGCTATTAAACACGAAAATAATACAAGAAACATAAAAAAAAATTGAATTTAGAAGCTAGGAGTAGACACCTAAATATATTTATGAACCCATTAATGCACACTCCTAAGAAATTGACAGTTAGCTGCTCATGGTAATAGGGTAAGAAGATATACCCCTATTTTTTCAACCTCATGCTCTGCCATTAATGCCATGTTGTCATCTCAACAATTCAAATTACAAGCAATAAATATTGGGGTTAAAATAGATATTCAAGGCTCCCAAAAACAAACTAGGGTTTTTGTCTCCAAAAGAAAGAATATTCATATAATACTCCTCCAAAATATCTCAAGAAAAATATTTATTTGTCTCCGTCTAGTATTATGCTGCTCAATATGGGACCACATAATTGGTTGTGCAACCGTATAATTAGTTGTGCGACCACACAATTGGATATGCGGTTGAATGTATGGCTGCACAATTGGTTTTACGAACCACACAATTGAGTCAGAAAATAAGCAGTAAGTTATGTGACTTAATGTGCGGCTTTACCCCAATTTGTGAGGTATATACTTTCAGTTGTGCAGCCCACATATTACTTTTAGTGGTCCACACCTTCCTTATTATTTTTTCATTACTCCGAGCTACATATGTACGGTCTACATATAACATTGTGTGATCACATATCTCACTATGCGGTCCGCATATTGCGTTCAGTGATTAGCCTTTCTCCATCAATGGTGCAATACCCTTGTTTTGCACTCATTTTCTCATTCAAATGCCACTAGTAGATCTATAGGTTTGCCCAACTTGTAGTTCTTAAAATCTTCTAGGACTTGCGGGTAGTGTGCTAGGTAGGAAGGTGATGAGGTAGGTCGACTTTGTGTGCTTGGTACATTTCTCGTTTTCTTTTTATTGGTGCTTTCTTATTCTTTCATTCTTTCCCTTTTTCCTCCTCCCTTTCTTTTTTTTTAACTTTCCTTGCTTACCTATTTGTGATTTTAGTTAATCTCATCACACTTGTACTCAACACTTT
>JBDJHY010485886.1:0-27800 GCA_039654485.1 Withania somnifera | reverse complement strand
TTCCACACTCAAGGTTCAACTCCTTAGCGCCAACCTCACATGATGCACCCTGACAAAGAGTTCTGATAACTTTAATAGGTGTTGGTGGAATGAGGGAATTCCCATTGCGGTCTTTGACATAGTTATACCAATCCTAAGAATGAGGAACCCCATGGTCTAGAAACCAAGAGTTTCCCAAAAGAACTTTCTTGTTTCTCAACAGTAAAATATCACACCACACTTCTTCATGATAGTCACCAAGTGAAAAGAACATTTCACCCTCCTATCTACCTAATACCGTAGAGTGGATAAGGTTCTCGTTGCATTTCCCAAGCTAGTCCAACCCATTAACTATATGAGGCGTAATGTAGTTGTGAGGCTTACTATCAACAAATTCAAATACATACCCATGGCTACCACACATTCCCACATTGAACTTGGACATTCTTCTCACTGGGACATCTCTTACTTGGGCCCTTAAATTCATTAGACTTCCTTGTCATTGAGTTTCTCTGACCCTTCTCTCACTGTCACTACTTGGAGCATGATATCCACCAGAATTAGGGTAAGAGGCACTAGTCATGATACTCCTAGGGGTAAAAGAAGGATAACATAGACTTCCATCTCGACGTCTCCCCAGTACACCCACACCTCCTTTCTTAGAGTAGGAAGCAACATAAATGATATATGAGGTGTACTTTCATAACTCCCACAAGGCTCTACTTCATGTTCATAGAGCTCACCCTCTTAGGTATAAGAACTTTTGTATGCATATCTCCTTTTACTATTTCCACTAGCATGATTTCGATATTTATGCCCCAAAGCCATGGAAGCTATGTTAATTACAACACATTTTTGATTACCTACAAAATGAGCAACCACATTAGTAATAAAGTCCTCATAATCAGTCGTATGTATTTCTCAACTAACCTCTTAGGCTTTGTCCTGAAGTTGATACCGAACTAGCTTTTCACAAACAACTCAAGGTTTTCCAGGTTTGTGGAAAATTAATCTTTATTGACTCACAACATTTAAAAGAAAAATTGGACTTGAATCAAGAAATCACAATGATTATGTAAAATAGTAAGAGCTTGAATAAGATAGTATGAAAAGAAATGGACACTAAGAACTAATTAAAAACCAAGTAGGATAATTACTAGTTATGAACTAGTTTTCAAAATCAAGAAACAAAACTAAGAATTAATTAACAGCTAAATGAAATCAATGATAAAGAACTTGAATTGGATCAAGGGGAGATTTTACCATAATGTTGAGAACAAATTTGGAGTCAATTTCAATCACACTTTACCGCCGTAAATGAGGGAGGACCGCCGTCCAAACCCCTTCTACAGTCGTGTTGTCTAGTGAGTAAACAAGGCTCCAAATAGCTTGACCATTGTCCCAACATCCTTGACCATCGTCCCAAGGGCATCTGGCTACCGTCTTGGGCATTAGCTATGCTACGTTGCCCGGCCCCTTTCCCCTTGCCCGTTGGCCCCCTTTTCGTAATTGTAAACTTGCACTTACCCCCAATGGTAATTTCACGTGTACCAACACCTTTTCCTACTCAAAACTCATATAATATGGATTAAACAACACCAAAAGTTGATGATCTTCCAAGATCAAAATATGAAACTAACCAAGAACACCAAGAACACCGAGAACACTAAAATTTCAACTTTTCCGAATCAACCCGGAATTGAATTAAACTTGACACCTAGGTTCCTAATGACTTGGACACGAAGATTTTTAACCTTTTAACACTAAAATAAGACTTTGACTCGGGATGATGGATTAAAAGCCCTAGTTCTCAATATTCTTCTGAAAAGATTATGAAGAACACTCAAGGACGGTTATAACCTGTTAATACCCACACACCCTTAAACGAACTCCGTTCCCCTAAAATTTCATCTATGTGCTCCCTTTGTTATAGGGAAAAAACACCACTACTTCCTACGCAAAAAACCATTCCCGAAACTCTAACCTTGCAAACCCTAGTTCTTCTTCTTCAACGTCAATAATGGTGAACATCCCGAAACACCCCGAGTGACTCCAAATAGAACACACTTGACTCAAAATACTAGGGAAGCAAGTCTAACACACTAGGGACAAAATATTATCATAGAAACTCAAACTTTCTTGAAATATTTCCAAAATTTCAAAATTTGCCTCTTTTTTTTGAATTTTTTAATTTATAAAGTGAGGACTATAATTCGATATAATGAATTACTAGCCTAAGCTCTGATACCAAATGATGTGGATCGATATATAAAATGCATAAGGTTTGAGGAAGAAAGAAATAAAAGCAAAGGATATATGGAAACACCGGTTTATGAGCAACAAGGGACTGACTAACTTACCTCTCAATTGAACCTATGAGACACAGTAAATCCCAAACAACAATCTCGAAAACCAAAATGAGTCCACAAAATGGAATATCCTTCGATTGATGTGAAGAAAAGTTACGGATGCAACTACGGAAATCCACCCTTAGTTGCGTTCTAAATTACACTAAATTATTCTACACTATGCTAAGCTATGTCTATGCTCTCAAAGAGTTTAATATCAAGTTTCATCTAAGTCTTCCCAACCTAATGCAAGACTACCTATTTATAGTAGTCTAATTATTGAATAAAATATAATTGAGCCCAAAAGTTATTCAATATGACAAAATAGTCCTTCAAGTCTTGAAGCTATCATATTGACCCCTCAAGTTTGGGTGGCATCAACACAAGCCCTCGAAGTCTTCCATCCTGCCTGAGCTATCTTCCAAACTTGAGACTGCCTTCCTTGGTGCGCGGTTATGCTTCTTTGAGTCTCCTTTGGTGCCTTTATGTCGTCCATAGCTTGGATCACCCAGGTCGCATGCTTGGTGGTTTCCCTGCACGTATCAACTACCACAAAAACCATCATAACCACTGCCTCCACCACAGTGAGGTGAACCATGACTTAGAGCGTCACGCCAGTGCCCTAAGGTGGTATGGCTCGAATTGACTGAGTTGGAATAGGAGCAGGCATAGTTTAAGGCTAAGCTATAGTCTTAGCACTACCTACCTAGGGATTGTTTGTAGTAAAATTTCCCATACCATCACATGTATAACATAGGTCCACTAGCCTGACCTAACGAGAGTAAACTGAAGAACCAGAATGGCCATTGTTGGCTTATGAACCTAAGGTAACACCCCTTTGTTGCTAGTCTGTAGACTGACCCTCATAACCCCGGGTTCACTCTATAAGCCTCTAGTAAGTCCTGAATAAGATTACTAAAACCCTTGCTGATGATGTTGAAGTGGGGAGCTACCTTATAAACCAGATCCTCAACAAGTATGCCTCAATGCACTAAAATTTCCCTAACGACGGGTCCCTTTCTACTCTCTAACGTTATCTCTACGAGTAAGACCCTCCATAGTATAGGAAAGCTCCAAAATAGTCTGAAATGATGATCTAGTAGAAACTAATTCGTTGGCAGAACGACGAATATCCTGATCCAAACCATGCACAAAACGGTGGATACTCTACACCTTAGTAGATATATAGCTAGCACACATAAACAAAAAGATTGTGAATCTCTACCTATACTCAATGATCAATATTAAACCTCTCAAAAAATCCTCCCTCTTGTGGTCTTTATCAGTGATAGGAATGTACCTTTCTAGAAATGCATCACAGAATAGGGATAAAGTAATAGGAGTAAAGTCAACTGACCTAGTCGGACAATAAGACCTCTACCATTCCTTGATGAGTCTTCCTATCTAATATACTAAGAATTCAACATCACGGGACTCAAGGAAAATAAGGTTATGTAACCCCTTTTCTGAATCTATCAATATACTATCTCAAGTCCTTAGCCAGTAAACTAAAATACCTTGGGGGACTAAACCTCAAGAATATTCCCAATGCCTTCTTATAAAGTCAGACATAGTTGGGTGAGAAAGAAGAGGAGGAACCACAGATGGAGTGGGCACTTCTTCTGATGAAGGATAAACTAGTATTGGAGGCACCTGAACCAGAAATGTTGAGGTAGAAGGATGAGCAGCCAAACAACTAGCACTAGGTGGTTGAGGAACCATTAAACCATGGTTGCTAAAAGATGGTAGTGTAGCCAGACTAAAGGAACCTGATGCTAAAGTATGCACCCCAACTATTGGCTGAATCAACATAGCAAACAACTATAGCAAAGAGCCATCTCATCTCATGTGTCATGAAACTGGCTTATGCACCGAGGATATAATGAACCTAGCACTTTGATAATAATTTTTCATGACCCGATTTCATAGTTCATTAGGGCACCTATGTCCTTGCACATGCTTAATATATACACCAAGAAGAACAATCCAAGTCAATGACTGAGATTCACTGACATTCCCAATAACTCACTATCTATGTTCTAGAGTCAATAAAAAGCATTTAGTGTACCGAGGTAACTATAATCACAAATACAACATCATTACATAACCAATAAGTGGACTAAAAGAGCGAACATAGTCATGGGGGCCAACCTAGAAATCCCAACCCAAGGATCATTAATTACCATAATTATTCCCCATATAAGTCAAGTTTAAGATTGTAAATTGTAGCCTACTTGTCGATTAAAGACAAGCTCGTAAAATACTGAGTAAAAGATGCTCGATCTCCTCTAAAACTCCAAAAGTGTGTAAATGAGCTCGAGCGATCACAAAACTGTCAAAACAATAATCAACGCATTAATACAAGTCCAACAATTTCAACTAAAAACCAAAAATTTTAACTAAAAATCAAACTACGAACAAGACTCAAAATGTATTTAAAACCCGATGAACACAAATAAAATATACTACCTGCATGGATATGACATTTCAAACACAACAACACAAATGAAATTCCAATATAAGGTTGTTTCAACAAAAATGTTGACCAAAGCCAACTCTATTTGAAAATAACTAACTTTCCAACAGAGTACTCAAAATGAGTCTGGTTGGACCAAAACCCGAACAAATAACTCACTAATATATATCAACATTATAGAGTTGATGGTGCAGTTAGATTTTCAATCTGAGGCTCTGATCATAAAATGACTTACCAAGCTCCACTAATGAACCATAAATCATATAAAAACACACAATTTCACACAAGCTAAGAACCAGAGTCCCCCGACTCAAACCAATAGGTCATGTAGACAAAAATCCATGTTATGGATCTAACAAACAAGTGAAAATTCAACTTCGAGTTTGTTTTCATAGAATGTTGACTAAATTCAATGATTTTAAAACAAAGATCTGAAATAGGGAAACAAAAATAACACCAAGCGAATGACCTGAGAATTGAATCACCAATCCTGATAAGTCACAAATACATAGGTCCACTACATTAAAGTTATATAATGTAATAAAATGTGTAATCGTGAACATAACTTTAAGGATCTATAATGCCCAAGGTTTTCAAGCTAAGTCTTGAACCGTTCTCTATATGCAATTAGAATCGAGCTTGAGAAACTTTTTTCTTGAATATAAGTGTTATTTTATTTTATGAAAGTGTATGGAGAGTTTTGCATGTGAAATAAGGTCTTAAGGACCTCAAAACACATAGTTGAACTCAAAGCTCCATTACTGACTTAGTTATTCATAAATGTTTAATTAAAGGTCAAATTCAAATGATCATAAATCCTATAATATAAATAGTTATGTGTTCTATAACCTATAAAATTAACATTATTGAATTCCTCTTTCCAACATAATGAATTGTTCATCAGTACAAGCTCGGAGTAAAACATCATGGTCTTTCTACCAGAGATTGTTTGGGTTATCAAAGTGGACGACCGGGGTGGACGAATAGTCTAAAGATGGATGAACCATCCCGACATCCATCCAAAATTCTAGTGTACTTTATTATGGACTAATTGGGGTGGACAATTCATCAAAAACTAGACGATTCATCCCCACAGCCGCCCAAAAAGTGCATTTTTATTTCTTTTGAAGGATTTTGAGGGTTAGTTTGGTCCTTTCCTTACCCAAGACCCCTCCCACATTTTCTTAGCCACCCAAAAACATTATTTTAAGAATCATAAACATATCATTAGCTTCCCAAAAGTCCCTTTTTATTCTCCCAAAACTCAAGAACCTTAAATTCTTCAAGTCAAGCTTTCATGATACAAAGATAAGACTTCCACTCAAAGTTTTTCTTGATTTCCCTACTCTAAGAACTCCAAAAAAGAGCTTCATTTTTCCAAGATTAAGCTCTAATATTACAATATTCAATATTTTCTTCACAAAATAAAGTGTTCTTCCTCAAGCTCAAGAAAGGTCAAGTCTCAACCAAAATATTCAGTCTAAAAGCTCATATTCAGGCATGCGGGTATTCAAAGGGATTCTCCTTTCATCCTCATGTCCAAAAGCTAAGTTTTCAGTCTGAAATTCGTATTTTATGGCTTTTATTTTTTACCCACTTATGTTATAGATTCCTAATCCATTTTCTTATGATATTTTCATGCTCATAAATATGTTTTAGTGATGTCCTTTGATATTTTTGATTTTTACATTTTTCATGATATCCTAAGACCCGAACACAATTTAAAGCTTAAGTTTAGCATTTCATGAAAATGATACACCCATGCATATGTTCAACATGATTATTCATCTTTCTTATGATTTTACACTAGTGTTTATATTATCTCTAGACGTATATATGAAATTCATGATTTTATTCCGTTATCATATTATTCAACTTATCTTCAGGTTTATGCATTAGAATTATAATTTATTTAGTAACCTAGTATTTGAAACAAGTTATACATGATTTATAAATTTTCAATCTATTAAGCATTATTCAATAGTATTTGATCTTTGATTACAGACACATATTATTTTAGTATGACTAGTACAAGCTTAATTAAAGCATTATTTTTCTAGTCCAATTCAATTTTATGTTTAGATATGCAATAGAGTATTAATTATTAGGAGCAGTCCAATATATTAGAAGCAACGATATCTTATTTGAGAGGATTATTTAGCACCAAGAGAATGCAGGTTCCAAATAACCCAAGTTCCATAACTACCTAGTGAGTGTAGGTTCTTTATGTGTCCATTGTAGCCTAGTATTATTGGATCCCTAGTTATTGTTCTAACAATGGCAGGTTAGGACCCCCTCCTTTTCAATGTAGTGACTACCATACTAAACTCCATTTTGCTCTCACGGTTGTTACTGGTTAGAAGAAACTCCTACCATGTTCAGCTTTCATTACTAGAATATGATAAATCATGTTGCATGACTCACCAGTTTACAATATATATGCCTATTTTCATTATTATTAGGATATCTAGTTCTCAAGCATATTTTTAGTTAATTTGAGTAATTGTATCTTAGTTTTTCTATGACTATTTTAATGCATGCAACCAGCTCTTCCCTTCTAGTTAAGTATGATTCCTACATTACTTTACATATTTTACATAAAAACTCCCAATTCTCCAGTATTAGTCATTATCATATAACCAACCTTTACTATCTCATAGTACTACATTTTACTTATTCAAAGTATTTATATTGTCTATGTCCTACACTTTAGACATGTTCTAGTTTATAGTTCAATAATAGATTTATAATGTCTGTTACAGTTTGAACACATTTAAATAGTCTCATATCAAGATTCTCGACATGTCTTATATCACCTATATTTAGTTATATTTTGAAAGTTATTGTATAAGCTCAAATACCAGTACATTTAAAGTACTAAGGCATACTTTGCCTACATTCATACTATAGATTCTGGTACTCCTCTCAGATTTATGGATAGTAAGTGCTAGCAAGTTCTAGTAAGAAGATGGTAACTCCTTATTCATAGAGGGAAATGTATTTTAGAGTTCTCAATGTATGTTATTTATTTTAATTTATTTTGAGTTTGTACAGGGTTGTCACAACTCCCCATCAGTATTATCAGAGTCTTCATAAGTAGTTAGTCACACAGTTGTATTTAGTTTTGAATAATAAGTGTCTTAGGGTGTGTATGAATCTGTGTAAGTAGGATCTTATTTATTGTTGTGAAAGACGCACTTCTATAAATGAGTAATTATAGACATTTAAGAAAAGTCTCCCTTATTTCACAGTCTAAATTACACAACAGGGTAGACATTTGTGAAAGTTGTGAATATTGGAGCATTACTCAAATTCCTATAGATAGAAGCAAGTGAAGTTCAGTGTTCATGTAGAGCCAACATGAAATCTCAGGGTTGCACAAGGGCTTGAGAAGAGCCCACTAGCATATTTAGGCTTGCTGATTCGAGAGCTTCTATTCTTGTATGACTAGTGCTATTGAACTAGATTAAGATACCTGCTCATATCCTTATATAGAACCCTTTTTATAGGTGACAAGAGGGAGGAAGTATGTCTTAGAATGTTTGGACAGTAATAATTTTACTCGTAAACTAATGATACTTTTTATGTAATTCTCCATAAGTAGTAGAATGACCCGGAGTTGGAATTTTGATGTTCGAAGGGTAACAACAAATTGAGTTAGAATTTTGATTTTCTATAGCAAGTATCCAGAGTCATGTACCCGTAGAAATTTGTATGATGGAGTGTGTTATTATATAAGATTGTAAGGTGAAAGTTTTTAATGTTAATAGTTTAGCATTCTTGGGTTGCCTAGTATATAGAGTGATGATTATGTTTGTACATGATGTTTTTAAGAGTTGAATTAAAGAGGTTATAGGTAGTCAATGTTGGAATCATTTTTTTCCTAGTTATAGGTTCTACTAACTTTCTTGGATATAAATTTAGAGCCATGATTTTAGTAGACTAAAAGGAGAAGCCGAGATTGATGAGGGTTAAAGAAAGTGGTTCTTTTTTCCAATCAGTGTATAACTTAAGTAGTGATGACTTTAGATGTAAGAGAAAGCTAATATAAGCATAAAAAATGAGTAACCTAGAGAGAAGTCTAAGGGACTGCTTTAGCATATGTAGGTGTAATCCTCTTGTGAGAGACTTTCAAAGCGATACAATTAGTGATTTTCCAAACCATATGAAGTAAAGTGAGATTAGCCTAGTTTGGGCTATGGAATAAGTCCACAGACATAGAATCTTTAACCTTGATCGATGGGGGAGCTGAGAAAGTAGATATCCAAGTCATGAATTGTACGACATATAGTGATGATTTTGAGAAAAGAGTTATTGAGTCACTAATCCACTCTTAACCTTATGTATTTTTTAGGTTTTACTCTGTATGCTTACATCATGCCAATGAAACATTCTCATGCACTTTATATATATTCATGTGAATGTTCAATTCTCAGAATAAGGAGTAACAGTTTCAACTCAACAACTTTAATCTTATTCTATGAAGTTATGAACTTCAAGGCTTATATTATATGAATCATGATATATTTACTCATATTTCACAATATGGCCAATCCAATAAGCATATAATATAGTCTTAATGCAATGGATAGTAAAATCAAGCTACGTTATTTCTATGCACAGAATAATAATATATTCTCTTCTTACTCATTCGTGTTATGCCTATATCTATGGTTTATGCACCTTATGTAGATCAATATTTATGTCCTATTCCTAATAAAGAGAAATCTCTTCAGACAATGATTCTAATATTTCCCAAAATATATATGTACATTTATCTAATGAATCCATTATGAAGTTTCCAAAATGATTCAAATATTCAGCTTACACTACATCCCAACTATCCAGTGTATCTTAAGCCACTGCGTTCAAGTCCTAATAGTCAGTCTGTCAGTCACACTATAACTAGGTATCTCGTTTTGGTAGTTCAATGGACTCAGAACTCAAAAAACTCCCTAATTGGTGGAATGAATCATGCTACGTCATGTATAAGCTCTGACAAGATTCCTTCAAAATATCATTCTCACATTTATCCCTTATATGAGTCATATATACATCCATCCATGATGATATAGGAAAATTATGTAAAGATTATTATTATACAACCTATATAGCTTTATGCCTTCAGTATATGAAGTACTCATGCCTCTCATACATTATTTCAAATACCTCTTATTAAGGGTCAATATTTTTATAAGGATTAGTTTATCTAGCATAGTACTCCTTTTAGTAGAAGTGCTCAGTTTATTCTCCATATTTATTAGTAGAGTTAGACCTTTATCTTCAACCTCGATAGCTTATGATCATACATAATTCCCTTCAGTGATTTAATTTGTGGTATGACAAATTATGGCGAAAAATCTAGGTGAAAAATAAGATAGGATATGGTTGATACTCAGTTAGCAGAGGCACCAGTGCACTTATGTCAACTAATTTATTAAGCTCAGATAGGTTGCATGGTAAATTTAAGTATGTGTGATAAGTGTATGAAATTATTGAGCATGTTCCATTGTGAGTACACCTAGATTATTGATTTTAGGTATACATGGGAAGATCTATAGAGATAACCTTGAATTTTATGTTGCTAAATATATGAGAATTATATTATGTGGATGATGATTCCATGAATATGACTTAAGGATAGTGGATTAAAGGTATAAACGAAGTAGTATTTTTGAGAATATAGAATAGAACATCTAAAGACATAGACTAGGATGGTTACATTACATGTAGCACCCTGGACCTCCAAGTTAGGTTTGAAAAATAGGAACAAAATGATATTAGACGCAATCTCTAGTATATATGTGTACCTGTAAGAGTTATAGGTTGCACATAATGAAGTATGATTTCATAAGAGAGTAGAAATGTTTGGATGTGTGGTTTAGGTTAAAGATTATCAGTTGTATTGTTTAAGGAAGGGGTAGTGATATTCTTAATTCATGCGTAACAAACTCCTGTTTCATGTCTTAAACTCCTTTTTGAATAAAACCTATGTCAAAGGCTATGTTCATGCCCCGAGACAAGGTCTTCAAGTCTATGCTAGTTTCGTTCACTCTTGACTTATGCTTATTGTTCTTTAGTAGGTTATTTTCAAACCATTATTTTATTAAAGTAAACTTAAGATAATATATGATACTTCTAGTTAAGACCATCATTCAAGGGTGAATGACCCCAAGGGGGAGATATTTTAACACCTAAGTCATTCAATCTAAGACTTCAATAGTTCTATAAGTAGTTAGACCTGATCCAGAGAATTTATTTAGTTAATACTAATCGTTAATTTATTTTTCCCAATTTTATGAAGAGTTTTGGGTATGAATTAGTATTAAGAAACCTTAAACAAAAAAGTCAAACTTAAAGCTCCTTTACCAACTTAGTTTTTCATGGAAGTTTAACAATAGATAAAATTTAAACAATCATATATACTAAAATATAAATAGTTATGTGGCCTATAAGCAATAAAATTAAAGGTCCTTAAGTCCCTTTTCCAACTAAACACACCTTTCATCACTACAAGGTGGTAATAAAATGTTATGGCATTTTTACCAGAGAATATCAGAGTTGTCAAAGTGGACAACAGGGGTTGATGAATTTTCTAGAGGTGGATGAAGTATAACTGGAGCCATCAAAAATTCTATTATACTTTATTATGGATTACTTGGGATAGAATATTTAACTAGATCTAGATGATTCATTCCCAGGCACGTCAAAAGTGCTTTTTAAACCCTTTTAAAGGATTTCAGGGGTAGTTTGGTCCTTTACTTACCCAAGACCCCTCCCATATTTTTTAAATACCCAAAACATTATTTTCAAAATCATAAAAATATCATAAGCCTACCCGAAGTCCCTCTTTATTCTCCCAAAACACAAGAACCCTAAATCCTTCAAAACAAACATTTAAGATACAAAGAGAAAGTTTCCACCCTAACTGTTTCTAGATTTTCCCACTCTAAGAACTTCCTTTATTAAAGATGCTCTAAGATTCCAAGATTCACGATTTCATTCAAGAAATCAAGTGTTTTTATTTATTCTAAAGAAATGTCAAGTCTCCATCAAAATAATTAGTCAAAAACATCATAATCAGGTATGTGGGTATTCACTGGGGATTCTTCTTTCATCCTTATGCCCAAAAGTTAAGTTTTCAATTAGAAATTCCTATATTATGAACTATGGTTTTTACCCATTTAAGTTATATAATTCTAAGTAAGCCTGACCATTCTATGAAGTTAATGCAAAAAATAAATAATCAACGCGAAATAAAGAAGATACAAGTTAAAAATTCATCTATAAAGCCACCCAAAAACTGGTGTCATAGTGTACAAGACTCTACATAAATAAATGCATAACCGAAAAAATTACTCGTATCATAAAAATGGATCAAGAAAATAAAGTAAAAATGTATGGGAATAATTCGGATGATGAACAGCTACCTCGATTCTCGAATATTAAAGCCTATGACCCTATAAGAAGAAAATGATCACACTATCCCAGAATCTGAACTTACACATGTGTAGAAAATAAAGGGAGTGCTTACCAAAATAAATAACAAGTACTCAAAAAGTATCCTAGGTTCGACACTAATGCAAAGCTATATAGAAGACCTAACTACTCCGATTATCCCAACCATAATCCTCTAGTCTACTATATCGAAATCCAATCATAACAAACTATTGATAATGATAATTAAAAAAACAGATACGGTATATAGGGATAATTTAAATCTAATCACCAAACATAAAAGCAATAGATATCCATCAAACTGAATATCCATAACTAAAGAATTCAAGTCCAGCAGGGACTAGATCAACCAATCCTTACTGATCGAACTAATACATATATAACCAACACTAACCAAAAGAAATAATCCAAAGTGTTTCAAATATAGTATCATACCCCTAGACAATTCGAAGGTAAGCCTCCAATACGGAGTCCATTTAATAATTTATTATATAAATCCTATTCATTATGCTATGCCCTCATAGATGGAGTCAATAACACCTCATTGTTCCCACTTAATAAGTATGATTGTAGTAGGAAGATACATCTGATGCAATCGGGTGTCAAACTCGTTAAATGGGTACTAATTAGAATAGGCCAAGGTAATCAGAAAAATGATACTCAGGTCTAATATCCATCATATTATCTACCCCACAAGTCTAGTAAGCATTCTAGTCTCTACCTCATAAATCCAATCGTGGTAGGAAAGTTACATCCGGTGCATCTGAGATGTTCAAACCCATAAAAAACTAGTCTCATAAAAAAATCAACTATCCAACATCATTAATAAGACCCTTATGCTCACTTTCTAGAACTTTCCATTTTAATCACCAGGCATATACATTTCCTAATCACTATAATAATAAACTTACTATACACACCTGCAACTTATCAGAGTAATCAACTCAAATGAGGGCTAGTAAGGCTATGTACTACCTTTCACCTTAGTATCAACGAGAAAGATCAGCATACTTGTCCCATCAGATACACCAAAAATTCTTAGAGAATTCCATCACCTCAGACTCGACTAGAAAGATTAGGTAAACTGTTACCTCAACCTGTGGTTGGTAAATCAGTACCATGGGTTCATCATCACTCAAGAGCCCAATATTTAAGTTCCCAAAATCTAGAAAAATAAAAATAAGCAGGCATAAGGTAATATAATAGAATAATTATAAATAATTCATCAAGCCCCCATACGGGCAATTATCAAGTATACCATAGGATTATGATGAATAAGCCCCATACACGGGCATATGTAGATGAATGCACATTACTAAGGCAAAGAATAAGACATTTGAGAAAGCATTAATCAAATGTATATCAACACAACAATTTCAATAAAGCCTCTCATGGGCACTATCTCAAGTAGGAACCAATGGAATATAAGTTAATATTTCGAGCACAACAAGACTATATCAATCCTTTCTAAAAAAGAATAACAATCTTACTAATCCATTACCTATTTTTATTCCTTCGTTTTAACCCTACATGCTCGACTCAAGTGTTTGGGTGAACATTCGTAGCTACAACACACAGACACTCCCAATTAATTCCCATTACTCTCAATTAAGAGAAGTTAATATACAACCAGGACTTTACAAAGTTTTGAAAAGGCTTAATCCTCCATTTGACTTATGAGACTGAAAGAGAAAATCAAGTGGGTGCCTTTCCTTCACTCAAGGTGATCTCCTATGCAATATCTAATGAAATATGAAATATATATGAGAAATATGAGGTTTGATACCCATATTGATATTGTAGAATTCGGGTCAAAAATCAATCACAAAAAGAAGAAATTGACCCCCTAGTGTGAAAAATACTTATGAAGTTTTTTTCTCAAAATCTGCAATTTTTAAACCATGAAGTCATCAATTTTCTATGCTAAAATTTAGGAATTATTAGAGGACAATCGCAGTCTTAGCATTTTTTAAACTTACCAAAGTTATTAACCTTCAAAACTACCCGAAAAGATATACCATATGAGCTCTCAAAATCTAAACATAGTGGAAATCTGGAGAGGAGCTCGTCACTTTTGGATTTTTTCCCAGATCACTATTTCAGGTGACTCTACAGGATCACGTCATGTTCCATCGCGATCGTGATGAACAAAACTGATCGAGCCTACTACTTACCCTACGCTATCATGATTAAAAGGTCATACAATCATGACTTGAATAAATATACCTACACGATCATGACCAGGAGGTTAACGATCGCGATGTAATATTAGTTGGAACTTCGTAATCGTGAATAGTAGGTCATCATGACAACAATTACACATGAGAAGTAGTCTCTTATAGGACCCTCAAGATTAATCTATAATCATTTGCAAACAAACCATATGTGCCAACCTACTAAATTCAACGTTTCGGACTCAATGGAACAATCAAAATGCAAATTCGAGCATTACTGACTTGATAACTATAAGGTTTATTAAAAATAAAAACTTTACTAAAAAATTGAACTTGCCCTTGGAACTTTTGAAAAAATTTCAACCTTCTCCTAGCCCAAAAATGGCTTCCAAAATCGAACATAAGCGATGGAATTTTAATACTAGTATCCAATGATCAAATGTATACTAAAGAAAAACGTTGGCCTTAAAACTCACTTTATCCCGTCTAATGAGCTAAAATCAACACGAAAGTCCTAAAATAAAAAAAGGTCCTCCTAGGCCTATTTTGATATTCCAGAGCTGATAAAACTAATGTAATTTTATTATATAATTTGAAACTCCAATTGATGTCTATCGCCATAAATTTAAATAAAAAATATCCCGAAACTTAAAAATTCTCAAAGATTAAAGATTTGATCTTGGATTCATAAGCAACCCCATAAGTGAATATTTACAACTCTGGGCAATTCATTGAAAGGGTAAAATGGTAATTTTATGGAAAATGCCAAAAATGATGTTCAAGGTCATTACATTATTGATCTTCCTTATGAGTTTAACCCAATGTAAGTATTATCTCTAGAACCATGTATGAGATTCATCATTTTACTCTGCTTTCATAATATTCAAGTTATCTTCGAGTTATGCATGATATCATCTTTTATTTAGTATACCTAGTATTTTAGTCAAGTTACATATGATATATCATTTTTCAGGCTATTAAGCATTACCCATTATGATTTGATCCTTTGATCAGATACTTAAATTAGTTTAGTATGACTAGTACATTCTTAAATAAAGAATTATTTTTCTACTCCAATTCAGTTTTTATGATTAGATATAGCATAGACCACCAATGATCACGAGCAATTCAGTATATTATGAGAAATGATATCTTATTTTTGAGGATTATTTAGCACCGAGAAAATGTGGGTTCTAGATAACTGAAGTTCTATAAGTATTTAGCCAGTGTAGGTTCTTTATGTGCCCATTATGACCTAGTATTATTGGATCCGTAGTTATGGTTCTAATTGTTGTAAGTTATAACCCTTATTTTTTAGTGTAGGGGTCATCACACTGACCTTTATGTTGTTTGTATGGTTGATGTGAATTAGAAGAAACTCCAACCATGTTCATCTTTTACTATTAAAATACGATTAAACATATTTTAGGTATAAGAATACAACAGATATGACTATTTTTATTATTATTATTATTATTATTATGACATCCAGTTTGCAAGCAGCATTTTCAGTTAAATGTTAATCATTGAAACTCAGTTTTGTATGGACTATTTTGATGCATCTAGTTAGCTCTTCCCTTTTAGTTAAGTATGATGTCTATATTACTTTACATGTTATTATAGAAAACTCAATTCTCCAGTATTAGTCATTATATAGGTAACTAACCATTACTATCTCATAGTACTACATTTTACAAGTTTAAAGTATTTATGATGTCTCAGTCCTAAGTTCAGACATGTTCTAGTTCACAGTTTAGTAACGATATATGATCTTAGTCACAATTTATGCAAATTTAAATAGTCCCATATATTGATTTCAAGCATGTATTATATCACCTATACTCAATGATATTTTAGAATATCATAAACTCACATACCATTACATTCAAAGTACTATGGCATACTCTATGCCTAGATTAATACTATCTTGGGGCCACTCGTGGTTTCAAGTACTCTGTTACGTGCAAAGTGTAGAATCGGGGTGTGACAGCGTCATTATGTTAAGGGTCTAGAAAAAGAAAAAACTAATGCAAATTTGATTATAAATATATACTAGAGTATTTAAGCACATTAAGAAGTGGGAATAAGGTCACTAGCTACATTGTATTTTATAGGCAACCATGGTGTTTCATTTGCAAGGAATAACACTTAGAGAGCTTACTTTGTAATACAAGTGTTAGATTCATGCCAAAGAAGATGGAAACAAGAAGCCTTACATACCATTCTGTAAAACTCTGTTATTACTCCAAATCAACCTTCTTCTTATTAGATTAGTAATCTATGATAATCTAACTGGTAAAACATGTATTTAGAGCTAATCAACATATTTGGGCTACATAAATTCACCAAAGCAGTAGCTGGGTAGTAAACTTTAATTCATTAAAGTAGAGGTGTTATTTCAACACCTTTATCCTCTAATTTCATTTTTAAACCTACAACTTAATATAATACCCTTCAAACCACCTTTTTCTTTATACTAATTACAACAAGTTCTCAAAGTGGGGGTGGACAGTAAGCTCGTATAATATCCAATTAGGTGGTGTATCACCACCCTTATATATTTGAATACTAATAGTTCTCACCCTTTTCTGTATCAACTAATTTGTCCAAACATATTTACACACAAATAGCCCTTAAAACAACCCCACAATTCCTTAATCATAATAGCAAATTATTGAACTCTATGGACTCCAGTCAGTCTCCCATATTTTCTCCATAAAACATATGAGGAATTCTTCAACTAATATTGTGTATAAGGAGGAGAAAGCTTGGGTAGGAGTCGTACCTTAATTTCTAGGAATTTTACTATCTAAATTACCCTATTCAAAAGTTTGAATTATTCTTTAGAGTTAACCAAAAGAATAATCGATCACTTAATAACCAAAAGGCATGGCGCAACCAATAAGGAGGAAAAGCAGTCATATATTCCCAAGAGTAACCAACTTGATTTTTTAGATTCCCACAATTTATACAAGATAATTATATAAGTATATTAACTTAACTTAGCTTGCAAAGGTAAAGGTTTCTTCAAGAACTCTAGTGGAATTGTTTGGCCGCTACTTGAAAGGAGAGAGAGATTTTTATCCCTGAGAGAAACATGTTATTCTTATTGAATTTTTATGAATTAAAATGAGTACAAATGGTCCTTAAATAGACCCTATATAACCTCCTCTTTTAGATCCATTTTCAAAACTAAAATGGGTAAAATTGGTCCAAGTAGGTGATGCACCTACTTAGGGGTTCAAGCTACTCAAAGGGGTCAAATTAGGTGATGCACCTACATACTTTATTTGTGCCTAAAATGGGTCTTTAGCTATTGTGATTTTTGGGATAGATTTTGGATGTTGAATTGCCCACTCTTTTCCCCATTATTTTACTTAGTTTGAGACTTAAATAGGGCCATTAGCTTAGGCCCAAATTTGATCCATTAGCTTAGGTTGGTGATACTCTATCATGACCCAATTTCTCAAGTCATGAGGGCACCTACATCCCACTGTAGGAGAACCACCCAAACAACAAGTAAAGCATGAATAATAAGATAAGTGTGGAGGATAAGATATCAATAAGGGATATGGATATCAGAAATAAATATTGACCAGTCGTACTAGGATATGCATGAAAAAGATGTAGGAGTATAGTATGAGTACCAAGTAGGCTATGAGTACTAAAAAACGGGTAGATTTTGGGTCTCCAAGCCAGATAGAGTCTGATATACACAAACCAAATATGCCAATTGCATAGAAATTACATTCCAGACTCAACGACAAAAAAAAATTTCAATTCGAGGTTATTTTGACAAAATGTTGATGAAAGTCAACACTATCCAAAATTTCCACATTTCCAACCAAGTACTCCAAATGAGATAGATTGGTTTAGAATTGGCATGAACAACTCACCTAACCCAAAAGTCGACATTCTCGAGGTGATGGCATTGTAGAATTTTCAATCCAATGCTCCGATCACAAAATGACCACTCAAGCTCCAAAATCACAACATAAAACACATAAACATATAAAATCACACAAACTCAAAACAAAGGCTTTGGAACTCAAACCAATGTCCCATCTATGCTATGATGCACATTTTAGAGATAACAATTTTTTTAAAATTTAATTACAAGATTATTTTTGCAGAATGTTGAGAGAAGTCAATCCTATCAATACTAAAGGCTCTAAAATAGGGAAACAGACATAAAAACAAAATGAATAGCCTGGGAACCAAACCACTTGTTCCTTTAGTATAAAATGACTTAGAGCTGCTACTGGGAAGTTCTACAATGAAAGAAAATACAAAATAGTGAAGATAAATGGAAGGGCCACAACAACATCTACTACTAAAAGAACTTTCATCCCCGCAAGTTAAAAAAAGGCTATAACTAAAGTTCTAATAGATACGGATACTGAGACATCAACTCACTCTATATATCCTTTGTTGACTCTCCTATGGGATGATCTCTCTGTTGTACTTTAACCATTAAAATCTCATGAGATCTCAGCTTCCTTATGTCTCTAGCTAAAACCAACATTTTCTCCTTAGCAACTGATAGACCCTCTTCATTCTAAACCAAATCATTACCGAAGAACATGTGACTCATAAGGAACATACCGTCTCAACATAGAAACATGAAATACTGGATGCATAGGAAATCATATAAGGAAAAGAAAACTAATATGCAACACTACAAATCCGATAAACATTCTCAAATAGTCCAATATACTGGGAAGTAAGATTTTCTCTATTTCTAAACCTCATCACGTCCTTCATTGGAAATACACACAAGAACACATAATCCCCCTCACGGAACGCTAAGGCATAATGATGATAGTTTGGAGAACTTCTCTACCTACTCTAGGAATCCTGAAGTCTACCCTGAATCAGTTGAACCATATCTAAAGCATCAAGAAGTTGATAAGTACTCTGCAATCTTGACTCAAAACCATCAAACGAACAAATAGGAGAACGATAACTCCTACCATACAAAGCCTCAAATATAGCCAAATGGATACTATAATGGTAGATATTGTTATATGCAAACTCTAGCAAATCTAGATGATGATCCCAAGAAATTTCAAAATCAAGAATACTCACCCTCAACATATCCTCCAGGAGCTGAATAGTCCTTTGACACTGATCGTCTATCTAGGGATGAAATGTTGTGCTTAAAGGAACATCAGTATCCATACCACGTCGAACCGCTATCGATAACTTAGAAGTGAACTTAGTACCACTGTGTCAAATAATAAAAATTGGTATTCCATGATTCCAAACCATTTTTCTAGAGATAAGAAGAGGCAAACTTCTTCGTATTGTGATCTGTATGAACCTGAATAAAGTGTACAAACTTAGTCAACCTATCAGCAATGACCCAAATCGAATTATATCTAGTGGGATTCAAGGGAAACCTAGAAACAAAATCCATGGTAATTTGTTGCTACTTCCACTTGGGAATGGCGAATTGCTACAACAAACCACCATCCCTTTGAAAATCAAAATTAACCTATTGGCATTTAAAGCATTGAGACACAAATAATTATATCCCTCCTTATGCTGCTCTACTAATAAATCTACCTCAAATCTCTATACATATTAGTCGCACCAAGATGAATAGAATAGCGGGAACTATGGGCTTCACAATGAATCATCAGAACTAATTCACCAACTTTGGGAGCACAAATGCGGCCCTCAAACTTAAAAATACTATCAAAACCCAAAGAAACACTTTTGGGATCGTCTCTACTCTACTGATCATGAATGTCCTCTAAGTCTTGATCCTCAAGTTGACGTTGTTGAGTCTGATCAATCAGTGAAGAACGATCCTTAATACAAACAAACACATGATATTAGAATGAAATATCAAGACAAATAGGATGGTTAGCTAAAGACTGAACAACAATATATAGCAAATGCTTAGAAACTTACAAGGCTACCAAGCTACCCATACTCATGACCTTCTGGCTCAGTGCATTCGCTACCATATTTTCCTTTCCTGGACGATACAAGATGGAAATACATTGTCCTTCAGCAACTCGATATATTTACCCTAGCAAGCATTAAGATCCCTCTGAATCATAATATACTAAAGACAATGATGATCAGTGAAGATCTCGCAATGAATTCCATAAATATAATAACACCAAATACTAAGCGCATAGACTATCGCCGCTTGCTCCTAGTCATGGGTGGGGTAGTTACGCTCATTAACCGTAATTTTTCTTGAAGGATAAGTGACCACATCACCCTACTATATCAAAACATAACTAAAATAATTAGCATAAGCATCACAATACAACACTAAACTCTGAACCTTAACTAACAATATCAAAACACGAGCATAAGTCATCTGTTAAAAAAACTCTCACACTCGTCGAAAACCTAGAAAGAAACATCATTTCTACTTAATATTGTAAATTGCATAGAAATAAAAGAGAATATCTCAACTAAAAGACAATAATAACCATCAAGACCTACAAAACTATGAACCTCAGTAGGAGTAGTCACTTTAGGTCAATCACAAACAACTGTCATCTCCACACTAATACCCTCTTTTAACATTACATCCAAGAAATGCAACTGACTTTAGCAAAAACTCAAACTTTTAGATCTTGGTAAAAAATTGATGATCACTCAAAGTCTGAAGAAAAACCCAAAAATAGTGCTCATGATCCTCCCTACTCGAAGAATGCACAAAGATGTCTTGGATGAACACGCTGACTAAACAATAAAGATAGGGATTGAACACGCGGTTTATTAAATCATAAAATTTATGGGTGCATTAGTCAACCCAAATGAAATAACAAGGATCTCACAATGACCATAGCAATTTCTAAATGTAGATTTAGGATATCCTCAGTCTGAAACCATAACTAATGATAGCTTGACTGCAAATTAATCTAGAGATTATGACTGAACCTTAAAGCAGATAAAAAAATCCATAAATATGAGGTATCAAATTCTTATTCTTCATGATAAAAACATTAAGCTATCTTTATTTAATAAATATATTCATCGAACCATCCTTATTCTTTACAAACAAAATAAGAGCACCCCATGAAGAAACAGTTGACCAAATGAAACCCTTATCTAACAAATCATGAAGATAAGTCTTGAGCTCCCTCAGCTCAGCAGGTGCAACATGATAAGGAGAAATATATATGGTCCTGGTTGCCCGGCCTAACTAAATGCCAAAATTAGTATCTCTCTTAGATTATAGTCCATGTAAGCTGACGGGAAACACATCAAGATACTCACAAACAATAGGTACTGACTCGAGAGTCACTGAATGAACACCAATATCTCTAACATATGCAATATATACTAAACATCACTAAGAAAAAAAATGACAAGACCAAATTAAAGAAATAATACCCGTTAGTGCAACACTTTTCAAATCGTGCCGCACGACTGGAGGTATCCCAGGCATAGCAATGGATATTATCTTGGCATAAAAATCCATGACCTCTATATGAGGGAATAACTAGACAATGCCTAAAATCATATCAAAATCAATAGTATCTAAGATATTCAAATCAAGTTGAATCCCAACATTCCCAAGAATCACAGTAAAGGATCTCACCTACTAGGATTGAGGCAGATAACAGTATGGGAAACGACTCACTAAATATACTCAAAAACCCTTTCTTATAAGGGGGGGGGGAGTTTGTTTATAACCAGACTTTGAAGTTCTTCTACTAGGTAGAGCTCTACTAAAGCAATTGTAGCAGCTCCTGCACCCATTGATTTTGCACCTTCTAATATCTTGACTTTCTCATACTCCTCAGGCTTTTTCATCAAAATTTTCTCTTCAGAACACTCGCCTTGTTGATTCTTCCCCTTATTCTTTTTATCTTTGATATTGAGATGTTCATGCAAAACATTGACATCATAAGTGGTATACTGGAAACCAACCCAATAGTGAGAAATTCTTGCAACTACGGAAAATAGAGCATAATAGATGATGCATAGGAGAAAGTAGAGACTAGATCAAAAAGGTTGAAGCTTGCTTATAACACACAAAAGTAGTATATGTAACAACAACATTAGTGGCCTCTACCTCAAGTCTATATGGGACCATATAAAAATATGGGCGACCACCACCAAGACCACCCCGTACCATACGTAGAAGCACCACTAACTCTTTACTGAGGTGGCACAACTATAATAAAATGTAGGAATAGGAGCTAGAGTAATTGTAGGCTGAGCAACTATCTGAAGAGAAGTCCTGAATGGAAAAATGACTAAAATATGGCCCATAGCAGCACAAAAATAATATATCCCATAAGAATGACATAGGTGAGAACCAGATGAACCAGAATGGCTGCTACAGCCTGAGGAACCACTGCCAGTAGTTTGCATAGATACCTGAATAGGGCGACTAAACAGCCGTTGCTACTGTGGTCTAAAAGTGATCCTACCCTAAGATCCAGAACCTCTACCACTAAAATAACGATGGGGACTGTTCCCCTTTCCAACTCTCCGTGTATGGTCAAATCCTCCATAGAATGGGCGTGGTCAAGAATAATCTAGAAGGATGAACCAATATCAATAAATACCTCATCCGTCTCACGGATATTCAAGTCCAAACATTGAAACAATGATGGATCCTCTCCCTCTTAGTCGGGATAAATATAGCACCATAACTAGATAATCAATGGAACTCTGCCTTATACTTTAAAACTAATAAAAGATCTCTGCTAAATCCTAGAAAACTCATCCCTCAAATGCTCCTGTACAAGATGAGGAATGTACTTCTCCAGGAAGGCATCATGAAAGAAAGTCCAATCCATATGAGTAGAATCTATTAATCTAGTAGAATAATAACACCACCACCATTGCTTGGCGAGGTTGCCCATCTAGTAAACATTGTTTCGAACACCATGAGTCTCAAGTACACTAAGGTTATACAACCCTCCTGGCATTTATTGATAAAATCTCTAGGGACTCAATTTCAAACAATGACCTAACATATTTTTATTTGAGTCAAGCATAGGCGGGTGAAATGGAACAGGTTGAACCAAAGACGGAGCAAATGAAACAAGTTTTGAAGATGGATAAAATGGTGTTGGAAACAAATGCAAAGGAAATACTGATAATGAAGGTTGAACACCCAAACCATGTGCAATCGATCCCAGTGGCACTCTCAAAGCATCAGAACTACGTGTCAGTGGCACACCTGGGCTGAAAGAAGTTGGGGATAAAGCAAGCACCCTACTAGTCGACTGACCCAACATACTCAAAAATGCATTAGAAAACCTCTAATCTCAGGAGATAGTGCTGGAACTAATGATGGCATAGGAGAAACTCTAGCTAGTCCTTACACCCCTGACAACTAGTGTCCCAATATAGGACCAAGCTCTCAGTTTGGAGGTGCAATAGGTGTGTCATCTCCCGAAGCTACCAAAGATTGTGTAAGTACTATCTAGGGGAGAGTGAAATAGAATAAAAGAGATTTTAGGATACCAAGTGCGATGCACGGTCTAATAGAATTGAAAAAAACTGAATTCCTAATAACGTCAGTGGATCCTCTTAAAGATAAGATAGGGACATCTATGCATATGATCCAAAAGACTCTACTAGACATTAACTGTTATATTATGGATATCAGTGCACTAAGCACTCTAATACAAATTTGTCACAACCTTATTTTGCAGGTCATGACGGTACCTACATCCCAGTATGAGAACTAACAAATAACAAGTAAAGAATGATTAATAAACTAATTTCCAAAGATATTGATAGGTGATAGGGATAAGTGGAGGTCTATAATAAATCAAATAACACCCTAAAACCTAATATCCAAATACATTGAGCCACTAATATAAGAGTATAATTTCTGAAAATGGAAGTTAACATTTGTCTTGATACAATAATAAAAAATATATGATAAGAAAGATAAAAAAATCAACTCAAAATGCCAGGAGTAGTCCTTTACCTTAGCACTAGAATCAAGGATGGATCAAAAATTAACGCTGACCACTCGTACTAAGATTTTCACCAATAGATGCAAAATTGTAGTATGCGTACCAAAATAATGGGTACCCAGTAGGCTATCCCAACTGGGAATATATAAGAAATAAGATAAGAAAATGAAAGATAAAACAAACAAGTCACAAAAGTCAAACAAGGATTCACTGGCACAAAAATCTATTAAACGAGATAATGGCAAGTAGTCAACCCTAGATACTAGCTATGACAAGAAAAATTCAGGCAATCAAGTGAAAAATGTACCTGAATCCATGATCAACTAATAAGAGATGCAATAAATAATAGAATTGCTGGTATACTAGTTACCTCAATTAACCAAACTATAAAAAAGTCTAACTACAAAAATTAGAATCATAAAGAGAGGCATGATAGGGAGTCATGAAATAAGAATACACTTACCGTACCAACAATAGAACCTACCAAAATGGTATATCTCAATAGAAATTAAGTAAATAAATAAATAGATACACAAGGATGAATGAAAACCCTCTAATACCCCACCCTACCAGAGAGTACGAATAATAAACAAAAAAGACAAACAAGGTATGCATGATATGATAAAATAATAGTAGAGCAAATCCATACGCTTCTACACTGACCCTAGAATCTGATTGGTAGAACAACATGGAAGGTTGCAACCCATATACCTTTATCTGGTAACCCACAAGCCTAGATCGATAGGGACCATAGAAAGTCGCAACCCGCTTACAGCTAACTCATAAAGTCAAAAGTAATCATATAACTTAAATAACAAGTTTCGGGGTGATATAAATAAAACTCAAATAAACATATTCTATATTTGGATCTCTAATTGGTTGATATTAGTATCAACTTCAATGACCGAGTCCAGACACAATTGAGACTATATCCGAAATAGCATTAATATCTAGCTCATGATAGTGACCAAGGCTCATAATAATTCTAAACCAGTATTGGTCTCAAATTATCTTTAATTATCCAAACTTGTTAATCAACTCAAATATACTCATTTTAGGCTTCAACTATAATAATGGGTTGATACACCAAATATCTCAATGAATCTTTTCGACCCTACCAAGGCACAAATTCTACAACAAGCATAACCAACAAAGTCCAATATCTAGGGCTCATGAATATTTTCCATAAAATCCACCATCAATGTTCCAGATTCAAGGCAAGACCACTCAAGGTCATAGGGTAAATCTAATCACAAATAAAATAACAAACGTAGAAAAGAAATGAAGTAAAAAGGAGGATAAAGTCATGGTTGCTAACATAGAAATCCATACCCAAGGAGGACTAGTTATCAAAATTATCTCCTATATAGGCCAAATCTAAGATCAGAAGCATAGCCTACCTATCTTCTGGTGAAGCAGTCACAAACACAACATAGAAGAAGACCTAGACTGCTCCAAATGTGCCAAACCTATAAAAACTAACTCCTATGATCACATAACTATAAAAAACATAATCAAGAAATTAATATGAGCCTAACAATACCCATAAAGCTATGAATATAGTTGGGGTCAAAGTATGTGTCAAAATGAGCCCATAGGTCTGTAAACTCGAAAGCCTAAACAAATGTGTCAAAATGTTCCCCATATCACAGGGAATCTATTCCTATAGTTTGAAGATAAGAAGACTAAGAATGAGTATGAAATCATGAAATAAAGTTAATAAACAAGCTTGAAGAAATAGGGATTTAGAGAGTGAAATTAGAGGAAATTCAAGTGGAAAATTACCAAAAAGTGGATAATAATCGAAGACTCTAAGTTTCCAAATCCATCCACGAGATTATGCAAGGACCCAAGTAATTTAATAGAGGTTTTAAAGTTTTGGAATAAGAGAAAAGATAAACAATGGCTAAAGAGATCACATTGGCTATCAACATTGGCTAGAGAGATCACATTAAATGGATTGGAATTGATTTAGAGATGATGGCTCCTAAGTGGAATAGGTGCTCTAAATAAGGGAGGTAATACTTAGAGTTATCTACATTACAAGGGCGTGTTCGCATTACGATGAGTTGGAGGAGGATGGCACCATGGACGCTCAGCAGCTCCATTGGCGCTAAAATGGAAAAACACAAATTGGAGAGATCACTCCATCATAGTGTGATCATGGTAAAGGAAATTCACGAATTGGCTCGATCTCTCCCCTTATCGTGAATGCGCTTAACAATGTTAAGCTGCACCAGTAACTAAAAATTTGTAACATTGTAGAGATGCATTATGGGTCTCTGGGACTAGACAGTTCTGATATACACAAACTAAATATGCCAATTGCATGGAAATGAAATTCCAGACTCTATGGAATATAAAAATTTTTGATTCGAGGTAATTCGATAAAATGTTGAAAAAAATTCAAAAGACTTAAGGCCTCTACTAAAGACTTCTAGAATACAAGAAAATGTGAAATCAGAAAAATTACTGGACGGGTAATTACATACACCAAGTTGATCCATTTAACTCAAGTAGGAAACTCTTCATCTAGATTAATTAAGTCAAGAAATAACCTCAATATTTAATCTCATCTTTAGGTTATAATCCCCCTAATTTATCTGAAAATATATATACAATTGATCACTTTAATTTTATACTCAACTACTACATTCCGATCCTAATTTTAGATCCTTTCAAAACTGACATTAACTTAATTATGCCACATTGCAACATATGGTATTTCCGTCAAAAAAATTTCTAACATCACTACAAACCTAGGAAACCAAGTCCATTTACAAGAACATCAAGATATATCAAGTCCCATATTGTTATAACTAGTACATGTAGGATACATTGTGTTACAGCTCCATACTACCCCTTGTTTCTTTATCTCAAATTTAAACATCCCCTCTTAAAATTAAATTAGTGAGATGAAATCTTCAAATATTTGTCGTTATTATCTTTTATCTCTACCCTTATCCTAGAAAACTAATAATATCAGCAAGCTCTTAAATTTTTTCGTAGTAATGAAGCAATCAAAATGAAGTTAATAACAATACATACATTCACACTATTCAAGAATCACCTATGTACTTCAACCTACTTTGTTAATCCATCATGGATCCCACATCCATTGTTCTAGTATTTAGCCAATCTTGATCATTACGTTATTATCAATATTAAGTAGAGAAAGCAAAATAGTAACACTTACGATGAATAAGTATCAAATTACAAGAATAATCATGGAATTTATGAATAAAACTGTGTATGATAATCACATTCAAAGTACAACCAAAATACTCCAAGACGTGAATAGGAAGTGCGCAGACAAAAAAATCTTACATAGAGTACTTATCAATACAGAAATACAATCCTAAATATAAAATGCAAAACTAATTTTTGTTAGGGATGTAGTACAATTTGGATGGTTACACTGCGGCCCATGTGGGTCTTTGTGCATCCT